>JAQFJA010064057.1:0-15804 GCA_029874485.1 Naso brachycentron | reverse complement strand
GTGTTAACCGACATTTTAACAAAAGTTAATGAGTGACTAAATTACTCAGCAAATCTAACTTTTACGGTTTCAAAAACAAAGTAGGGCAGCACGGTGGATTGGTGGTTAGCACTGTTGCCTCACAGCAAGAAGGTCCAATCCAGGGCTTTTCTGTGCCTGCGTGGGTTTTCCACAGGTGCTTGGGTTCTTCCCATCATCAAAGACATGTATGTCAGGGTTAATATTCCTGTAAGTGCCCCTCACCAAGGCACTTGCAGAAGACCTGGAATTGGTCCCCGGGTGCTGTGCTGCAGCAGCCTCTGCTCCTACTGTGTGTAGTTAAGGTCAGCCATCAATAGGATGGGTCAAAGGCAGAGTATTGATTACCCCATGAGGATTAATAAAATTACTCGAAAAAAAAAGCAGTTGTGTCCTAAACTGCGACTTTCAACTGCTCATTGGATTTCAGCACAATATCCATTGCTGTTCCTTTTAAACCATCATAACTATGAGAAAGAGAGCAAGATCCCTAAAGTAGGCAGCTCCATGAATTGAAAATCAATATGCGGCTGGCAATGTTGATATTGTGGTAGGCTGCAACAAGTTAGAAACCTGCATAATCACCCTGCCTTTTCTAGTTTATTTGCTTGCAACTAGAAAAACAGCAACAACAGCATGTTAGCCTCCCAGCCTGAGCATGACATTAGATGAAAATGGCTGCTCTATAAAAATGGTGTATGAGTTTGTAAACTATACTGAAGTGTGTGTTTTATGTTCATTATTGTTATGCAGCGGCTGTGGAGTCTTGGTTGTGTGACAGACCAACAATTTGAGGATGTGCTCAATGAGGTAAAACAGTCTTTTCCTTTGTGTTTTCCAACTAGTGTGTGTGTGTATTACTCAAGTTGTGGGTACATAATGCTGTTTATACAGTTATATTGTGGGGACTTGTCTGCTTATGGGGACAAAATGCAAGTCCCCATAACATAAAACCATACATATTAAGGTGAGTCTTGGGTTGAGAAAAGGGTAAGGTTAGGTTTAAGGAAGAGTTAGGGTTAGACAAATAAAGGTTATATTTGGAATAATTCTCAAAAACATTAATGAAAGCAGGTCCTATACCATTTTTTCTTTGCTGATACCTATTCTGATACCCAAACTTGGGTAACAGTTGATACTGAGCACTGATCTGATACCAGTGCATAAAAATAACAATTCCTTCGGAATGTTAGATGCAGGCTAATCATAATTTACTGAAATAGGAAGTTGTAAATATAACACTATAGAACAGTAGTGCAGTAATAACTTAAAAACAAAAATCAAGGAAAATCTAATTCCTTACACTATACTAACTAAGCTAACTAGGAAGTAACTAGCTACCTTTTAGTGGGTAATAAATCATACGGTATCAAATTGGTGCACACACTGGCATTCTCGCCGATACCAATACCAGTACTTTCAGTGATGGAGCAATGCACAGTAATGTGCATGTAGCACATGAAAGTAGTAAAATTTGCATTCACTTCACCACCATTAGCACCACACACATTTTTGTGACCATTGGGAAATGTGCATTTACAATGTTACCATGGGCCTGAAACTTGGGTTCACACTTAATTTTTGGGAATAAAAAGAAGTCACATGGAGCCAAATTCAGGAACAGGGCAATTGGGAGCGTTGACATGTTGGAGAGCCCAAATGCCGTTGTACCACAGTTGGCAACCACCAGTCAGTGGGTGGCTGGGGGCTCTGAATGTTGACCTCTTGACAAAGTTCCTCACAGACCCTCACACATAGACCTTTTTCACCAAGATGAACCTAGTGCTAGTTCTGGAATGGTGCTAGAGCTGGTTTGTAATTGGTTCATCTTACAAACCTTTTAAGAACCAGTTTGCTTTTCCATGGGCTGGAAAGCCACAATAGATCCATGTCATGATGTCCTGCATACGTCTACTTTTTCCCTGCAACACCCACTATCCTCAAGCACAGTAACAACAAAGGTTGCTGTGGTGATGAATTTTTTCCTCTGAATAAAAACTTATGACAGCACTGGTAATCCCCGGTACACCAGCTTTTTGCTCACTATCTTTGGAGCGCAGTGTTAAGTTACTGCAAAGCAAACTGATCATTTCCTACAGCTGCAACTTCACATTAAAACGTTAAACTGGTGAAATGCAAGTTGACTTTTATTCTGAAATAGGCTAGTCACAGGAAATACAATATGTTCAGTTAGCTAGTTTAACACTATTGACAATCAAAAACATGTTTACTGTGCAAATCAATGATCATTTTCAACAAAAGGTTAATAGCAGACCAATTTTAAATATGTCTTGGAGTAGTTTTATACTGTCTGTAAAAGTAATTGAACAAGGAGCTTTTAAATGAAGAGCTGCAGGTGAGGTAAGCCTCTCAAATTCCTTCTCTTTAAAGTTATCAAGTCATCAAGTTCTCTGTTAGCAACCAAAATCCATGCAGTACGATCTGGCAAGAGAGGTCTGCAACAGGGTGTAATTGAATCGTTTTGGTTGGTCCTGTATGTCGCAGTCCCTGCCCCCAGCCCCTGATGTAAACAGTTCTGTGTTCTAGACCAGCAGAATGTTGGTGCCACCCTGGAACCAGTTTTTCTCAGCTGGGAGCCGGTTCTTTATCTGTGGAAACAAGAAAAACTGGCTTCAACTTAGGCACTGGTTCTAAACCAGCTGTAGAACTGCTTTGGTTTAATAACAGTGGTGCTAGTGTTCAAGTTTCAAAAGTCGCAAATACGCATATAATGGTGGTCAAAAGCTTGTGACTCAGGTGCAGATTAGAATCAATCTGTGTGACTTAGAATACTTCCTTAAGGAAGTTTTTAGTTAATTGCACCTACTGCATGCACATTACAGGGCAGCATTCCATTCATGCGTGACAGGCACAGTCAGATGCTTTTGAACACACCTGGTAATTTAATTCCTTAATTTGTTTAAAATAAAAACAAAAGGCCAACATCGACTACTTTTAGCATCTTTAAAGTAAATATTAGATGATATTCCTTTACCTTTTGTGATGGTAAATTGAATACCTTTTGGTTTTTGATGGTTGGTGGGACATCACATGACATTTAAGCATAGTTGGAAAGATTAATAGGCTGCACTGGTGTATCAGCTAATATTAGCTTTTTGCAGGTATGTTAGTATTGTGTATGCAGAGTGACAAGGCAAATCTTAGGAATTTATATAAAGATTGTTGAATGTTGTGTTTTTGTTAATACATCATTGTCAGCTAATATGTTCTTATCTTTTTTTTTTACCTCTTAATAACGCTATTCGTATCTGCCTCTAAAATCCAGTATAGGTTAAGCTAGAACTGGAGGACTTGGGAAACTGACTGACTTCTTTCTGCTTTTCACACTCTTATGGGCAAAATTATTTGTGGTTTTAATCAAACAGAATTGCCTCCAGATTAATCAGTGATAAAAAATAGTTAGTTGCACTATAATGTGATCACAGTGTGATGGTAATGTAAATGTCACCTGATTGTCTAGTTCAGGGGTCGGGAACCTGCAGCTCTGGAGCCACATGCAGCTCTTTAGCCCCTCTGCTGTGGCTCCCTGTGGCTTTCACAAAGTTATATAAAAATAAATAATGGTTATTTTTAACGTCATCATTTAGTCCTAGACTCATTTCTGATATTCCCCAATTGTAAAATAAATAAATAAATAATTAAAGAAATGTGTAACCTACACAATGAATATTTAAAAAAAAATAACTAAAATAACTAAAATATGCGTCACAGCCTGCGCCCAGGTCTGCTGCCAGTCTCCTCTGCAGCTGGCTAGTCGTGAGTCTCCCGGGGTCTCCCCAGCTCAGCCAAGCTAGCAATGAATTTCAAATCCAAAAAAAGAAAAGTCTCTGAGGAAAATTGAGAATTTAACAAGCGTGAACTGATTTGTTTGCTTTCAGAGCCAATGTTGCAGGCTTACCAGTATGCCTAATCTGCGGCAAGAAATATGCAAACAACCAAAAATGCAATATCGAGAGACATTTCCAGAACAAACACACAGCATTTGATGAGAAGTACCCGGCTGGGGATGAGAGAAAGAGAGTGATTTCAGAGCTGCTGCGGAAAGCTTAGTAGAGTAAGTACACTTTTCAGAAGTGGATCAAATCTCCAACCTCCACCACTGCCACTAGCCTTGTGGCAGCTCATGAGAAAATACTAATGAATCTTCATTTTGGTCTAGTAATAATCTTGACAGACCGAATTATACTTGTTAGGCCGCACCAAGTTCATTATTTTTGTCTAGGGGGGGTTGGAAAATGGCTCTTTTGATGGTAAAGGTTCCTGACCCCTGGTCTAGTTGGTTTCATCATGGAAACTTTAATTTTGTCCTGCTGAAAAGGAGGCATACTGGTAGAGAACAGAGCTTAAATTGTAACGGATACAGTTAGAAGTTCTACACCTTACCACCCCCATGTTATCACACAAGATGTTGTTGGTGTCCGTCAGTATTGTGAAAGAGCGAAGTTGCGTTCTGGAGTGATTTTGATGCTTCTGGTACAGCGTCAGGTGTGACTGAGCAACCTAAAGCAGGACTTGCATTCCCTCCTGCACTTGACTCAGGTGAAGACTGACACTGATATGTCTGTCTGGCTTTGGTCCTTGTTTTTTCTCCTCAGTCTCTTCACCTTGGACTGCTGGGCAAGTGTCTCTTCAAGCTTGGAGAGGCCTTTCTGTATGGTCTGTCTCCAAACTGTTCGTTCGGAGGCTACAGCTTCCCAAATGTTCAGGTCAACACTCAGGGCCCTCAGGTCTCTCTTGCAGATGCAGATGTCATCACACAAGATGATGGAGTTGTAATCACGATGAAACAAAGTAGTGATTTTAACTCACCTTTTTATCAGGGCTGTGCGAAAAAATTGATGCATCAATATATCACAATATTTATCTCGGTGATATATGGAATTAATTTCCATATAATGATGATGATATCCCCTATCATGATACGTATCGTATCGTGAAGTCCTTGCTAATACCCACTGCTAATCTATATAAGTTCGGTGCCACAAAAGAACACTTAGGCACTTAATTTTTGTGTATGTGAGTGTGTCCAGTTAAAGTGCAAAAATGCACCTAAATTTTATTTTTCATTTCGATGTTATGACAGCTACATCAGTGTTTGGTAATTTGCAATTATTGTTTAAATAAATTGCTAATGGAATTTTGAATCAAAATATTTTGGCAAAATATTTTTAACTCCACTACATTTCTAGGAAGGCTGTGAAGTACTCGTTACTTTTTGTCAGCTTTTTTTTTTTTTTTTTTCCCCTAAAATGCAATTGGCCACACGCTGTGTTCTTCACTTTCCACAGACAAGGAAAAATACAGGGCAAATGCGTGCTATGTGTTATGTTCCTGTATTGTCAATCAAGTGGTTCAACAGTGGCAGAGATGTAGTTTGTTTGATGTAAAAGACTGTAAAGTAAAACTCTGATTCCCTCAGTGAAGGAGGAGGAAAAAAAGACCTGCTGATTTATGGGGGTGGGGGTGATAGGATGTTTAAATAAAACAATGAAAATGACATTGGCTGTCCTTTTAGTTGATTCGATTGCATTTCAATGTTTTTATAAGTGTTTCTATAGGATTTGCATAGCAAAGTGGTTCTACAAGCATGTCAGTGTATGCTACGTTGTTTCAGAGAGTTACAAGGTTCTATAAATGCATTGTGAAAACATTACAGCATTGCCTTGATATGAAAAATAAAATGTACTTTTACTTGTACTTTTAAATACTTAAGTCTTTTTCAAAATTACTCTAGTACTTTAACTCAAGAAAAATTTTGACTTAGCAACTTTTACTTGTAGTGGAGTAAAATTTGACCAGGAGTGTCTATACTTTGACTCAAGTACTGGGGTTTAGTACTTCTTCTGCTACTGATTAAGACTACCTAGATCGTGCACAGCAACTTGTACTTCAGCAGTTCAACATTTTCAGTGAACTACGTGGAATATCGCAATATGCCTTGTATTGTAATGTATTACCATTTATCATGACCTATGAATTGTGATCTGTATCATATTTTAAGTCCTTGCCGAATGCCAATAATAACCCATACTTCTTAACTGCAGTTAGCAGAATAGTGGAATAGAATAGTAAACTATAACATAACCTTGTGACTACTGTCTTCAGATTAAACAGGAAGTGGACAGGCGAAAGCATCTTGGTTTGATGTCTGTCAAGAGAGCTGCTGTTATAAAGGACACGTACCATCCTCTCCATCCTCATGTCTACCATCTGCAGGTATTTATTGCATGAACCACTGCTAATATCAGTGATAATGTGTCAGGAACACCTTGCTAAGAGAACCCTGCACACCCCCTCTCCTCAGGAGTCTTTCCTTGCACCAAAGTTCAAGCAGATTGTTCAGTACTGTTGGAGCAGGGACAGCAGTAAGGAAGGTCTCTTAGACTTGTTGGAGGAAAAAGCAGGTAAGCTGAAAAGCATTCTCATTTCATTTTGGATGATTAGGCTTTTGTTAACATCAAAGAGTACCCAAAATGCTGTGTGAATTTGGGCTATTAGCAAATGCCAAAAAAATTAAAATGTAGTCAAATGTTTCAGAGCCTCACTTAAAACCCACCTGCGGTCCTCGGCACCTTGTCTCCCTCCCTTATTGGGTCTTGAGCTGAACTCTACGTCCATGCAGGGTTGTTTGACTCAAAAGGCAAAATTTGTCACAGCAACCTGAGATGTGTTGCAGAAATGCACAACCAGAGCATAACAATTTATGGTTTTACTCAGTCTGATGGCAGCAGCAACATCCGTGGTTCCTTTTGGGTCTGATCAAATAAGACACTAGCAGCGTTGGTGTCACCATCCTTTTTTTGCCCTCATGAACACTTTGATTTCTATGTGCCATTATACTTAGGGGCAATTAAAAAAAATCTTTATTAGCCTCAGCCCTTATTAAAAAATGGTCACTAACGACTGCTCTGTCTGCCTGCAGCCTTTCATTTAGCAGAGCCGTCCACAACAATTACACTGTGCTGCAGCTGCAACTTCAGCCTGCTGGCAGCCTTGGTGTTGCTTTCAAGAACCTCGGTGAATCACAGAGTTGAGGCAGAGCAGTCATAGGACATCAGAGGGGAAACCATTTTCTCTGTAAAATATGACCCGGTTTCCCTAAAAGGGCTATTTTGTGCGACATTAATGTGCATCGTCAAGTTTCGTTCTCGAAGCTGCGGGTCATGGCCAAGCTGCATATTGTTGCTTTGAAAGCTATGTGTACTAAATTAGAATTCACTTTTATAGCAAAAAATAAAGTTTTAAGTAGTGTCAACAGTAGTGTAAATGCTGAATAAGCTTTAGATTTAGAGGTTAGGGTTTAGTTCTTCCTCACAGCACCTTTCAGGTAGCCTGGTTAAAACCATTCTGATCAAGTGAGCTCAACGTTTGGGTTGCAATCTGCAGATCAGTCTGGACAGACTCCAGGTTAGGGGTTTCAGCAAGCACCAAGCGTGGTGCAGGCCAGTCAGCGTATCCTGTGGAGGGTCTGCTGGCAGCTATGGTCGTGGTCTTAGGTGGTTTTAAACCTGGGCAAACACAGGCCAGCTATGCTAGCTCTAGTGTGGTGAGCATGTGATACTGTAATAGCATCATTTTATCAGAACTAGAGAGGATGTCTTCATTGAAAAAATTAGCAAAGGACGACACTGAAGGCTCTTCTTGATGGAAAGTTTTTTTGCTCTCCTCCCAACTGACTTTGGTAAGAATTTGATTTACCAAGTCAATCCACAATAGATGGTTAATCCAATTACCTACAACTCGATTCCATATGCAAAGATGGCTGCCCTTTCAAACCAATAAGAACTTCTCTCCCAGTGCATACACCAAAAAAAGTTTCCTGACTTCCAGGTTTTCTTCCTGGTTATATAGCCCACTGAATATGCACAGTCAAGTTTCCCCCCACTGGACTATAATGTTTACATTCAGGTGATGTCACTGATTTTAAAATCACTTTTCTCAGCTCACTGAAACTGTTACCAAAACAAAACCTCCATGTCTTAAAAGTTCAGAGTAGAAAGAGTCATAATTAAGCTCATTTGCAGTTCAAGGTGACCTGTCAATAGTTTTACAAACGTCTCTTTTACAATAGTGGCCTGTGGGGAAAATGCCTTTCTGGGCCGTAGAGGAATTTTTTTGCTGCAGTATCATAAGTAACCACTGTGCCAGTTTGGAAGCAAGGCAGAGCGGCTCTGTCCTGTATAGGTTTTATTATAAGTCTGTTTCTAGTTTGGGTTTCCCAGATGGTTGTGTGTAAAATTAACTATCAGGCGCAGTCAGGTTACCTTTCAAGGGCAGATGTCACAAAGTGTTTCACAATAAAACAAAGCATATACAGATTTCATCATTGTTAAGTGTTGTTTTGTGACGCTATATCTTTCTTTTTAGGAAACAAAATAACATCTAGATTTTTTTAGATGTATATTCTGTGGGACCACATTATTCATGGCGCATCTTTTGTTTGTTGCCATTCCACTGTTGAAGCAGAACGGGTGTATCGCTTTCCTGTGTTTGAAAAAAGCTTCTGTGAGGAGCTTCTGGATGAGCTGGAGCACTTTGAGCAGTCCTCGGCCCCTAAAGGAAGACCTAACACCATGAACCTTTATGGGGTAATGTATCTGCTCATACTGGCTCAAAACCTTAAAATCATTACCCAGCCATTTATATTTCATCTTTACTATGCTATGATATTTGGATGCTTGATGTTGATGATTCCATTAGTCATGAAATATGTGGAGCTCTGAACTATGAGTGGTGTCTTTGTGAAGCAAGATACCTTTTTATGTCTTTAATTTTTATTTTTTCATTTGCACTCTCTTCCAGATCCTACTGAACGAACTGGGTTTTGACAAGAGCTTCATCACACCCCTCCGTGAGCACTACTTGCATCCGCTCACCTCCCTACTGTACCCAGACTGTGGAGGGGACCGTCTGGACAGCCACAAGGCTTTTGTTGTTAAATATGACATGAATGAAGACCTGGACCTGAGTTACCACTATGACAATGCAGAGGTTACGCTTAATGTTTCCATGGGCAAGGACTTCACTGAGGGAAACCTTTATTTTGGTGACATGAAGCAGGTGAACATGTGATTAGAAAAATTTACTTTTCTATGATTTTTTAAAATTTTACAATATCAATACACACATACATTTAAGCAGCTGAATTTCGGACCAAATCAGGTGATCCAAAAAATGCCACAGAGTTGTCTGGCGTTGGGAATGTCACTTAATTAACATAACAGTGTGTGACATCAAGTTGTGTCCTCTATTCCTCCCCCAATCCAAGGATGGTGGTCGATCGCTGGAAGACAGCCCCTTTATGTGATAGGCTGCCACAGCCTGACGCAGGGCTGTGTTTTTCCTAAAGCTGATTTGCTCTGAATGAAGCCTTAAAGGTGTACTATTGTGCCAATAAACATAACATTCTATAAAGAATAAATTAATCAGTAAGAGGTTATATAAATACACATATTAAACATCAAAAATATAGCAAAATACTAATTACATAAACAAAAGTTAAATAAATGAAAGTTAAACTTTTGGGTGTACTCACCATCACATGCTTTTAATACAATAATGCACACATGCTTTTTTGTTACATGTTAGTCTCAAGGAGTTTAACTCTTAAATAAAAAAATCAGTATGAGATTTGAAAAAAAAGAGAAAGTTACTCATTTTATAGTATGGTGTGTTTATGATATCTTTTACTAGATTTGTAATTAAATTTCTAGTTGTCTTGAAAATAAATTCCTGCCCAATACTTCCTTGAGTAGGGTGTATGATATAATTCAGTGAGATCAGTAAGTATGTCCAGACATTGATTCAGTAAATTTTGGTTTTACCTCTGTACACCATCCCAGTGGATCTTAAATGAAGCATTCAACATGTGGCCGAAGTGTAGACTCTCAGCTTTAGATTTAACAAAAATGTTCAATTTTTTGTATAGAAATTACAACCATTTCCAATTACTATTGAAATATCCAATATCCAGTTACTTTTAAGCCTTTGAAAAAGAAAGAACTACCTATTAAAATGGCTGTTATTCCTTCATGCAGTATTTTTGTTAAAGCCCTTGACTTAAAGTTTTAACTCCTCATTTCAACTACATCTTGACTGTTTCATTTCAGATCCAAAAATACAAAAACTGTGTCACTGTCCAAATAGTTATGAACCTAATAGTAAGTGAAGAACTGATTTTGATTCCGTGTTACCGAGTACATTCATCTGCATCATCCATAAGCGAATCTTGACACTGCTGTATTAAAGGGTTTGATATTCCAAAAAAAATGCATGTCCATGCCTCGGCTCCGTACAGCAGAGTGGGGAGGACAACTGCTCTGTGGACTAGGAGTTTGGGCCTTTAGGTCTCGATCTTCAAATACTCTTTTCCTGAGTCTGGCGTATGCACCATTGGCATAGCTCAGGTGATGGCTGATCTCAGAGTTAATGTCAGTGTTGGAGGAGAGAAGGCGGCCAAGGTAGGGGAAATGGTCAATGTTTTCCAGGGTGGTATTGTCCACTTTTATGATGGGCTGGGTAGATGGCTGGTTGGTTGGAGGTTGATACAGGACCTGGGTCTTGATGATATTTAAAGCTGGGCTTAGGGCTTTGTATTCTTTAGCAAAGGCATTCAGGATGCCCTAGAGGTCATCTGCGGAGTGTGTTGCAATGGCGTTATCATCTGCATACTGGAGCTCCATGATGGAGGTGTGGCTAAGTTTGCTTTTGGCCTTGAACTGGTTGAGGTTGAAGAGCCTGTCATCAGTCCTGTACAGGATTGGGATCCCATGTGCCAATAAGGTGGAGTATGGCAGCAATAAAGATAGCAAACAGAGTGGGTGTAATGACACATCCCTGTTTGACCCCTGTTTCCATGGTTAAGGGCTCAGATTCAGTGCCACTGTTGCTGAGCACTGTGGCTGACATGCCGTCATGAAGGACCCTCAAGATACTGATGTACTTATCAGGGCAGCCATACCTTGATAGTATGCTCCACAGAGCCTGGCAGTCCACTGTGTCAAAGGCCTTTGTCAGGTCTATGAAGGCCATGTATAATGGCTGCCTTTGTTCTCTGCATTTTTCTTGCTGTTGGCGTGCTGTGAATATAATGTCTGCTCGTTCTGGATGGGCGAAAGCCGCACCAAGATTCTGGGAGTATTTCCTCTGAAGTGGTAGCAGTCGGTTTGCGAGGACACGAGCAAGGACTTTTCCTGTTGTTGACAGAAGCGAGATGCCTCTGTAGTTCCCATATTCAGCCTTGTCCCCCTTCTTGAAGATGGTCACTATCAGAGCGTCCCTGAGCACTGAGGGGAGTTCCTCTTTTTCCCAGACCTTGAGGAGTAGGGCGTGGATGTGGTGTAGGAGCTTGGGTCCACTTTCCTTTAGTATCTCTGCAGGGATCCCATCAGGACCATCAGCCTTGTTGTTCTTAAGGCTCCTGATGGCATCTTGCACTTCTGTTACGGTGAGGGTTCCTCCATGTTTTCTCTGATGGGACTCTGGGGGATGTGGCTGATGATGTCTGGTTCGATTATGCTGTCACGATTGAGGAGTTCCTGGAGGTGCTCTTTCCATCGACTTATTGTCCTTCAGCAGCTCTTTTCCGTCCTTTGAGCGCAGGGGATTTAGGCCACCATAGCTTAGACCATAGATGGCCTTAGTGGCACTGAAACAGCTTCTGGTGTCTCCAGAGTCTGCCAGTCTCTGGAACTACCAAGAGTACATAAGTTCTCTCAACCGGCTCTGGACAGCTGCCTTGGCTCTGGAGTGAACCACTCTTTTGGCCTCGCAGGTTCGATGTCATTTTACCACGTGTGAAAGGCTTCCCTTTTTTTGGAGATCAGCTGCTCTATCTCTGCGTCGTTCTCATCAAACCAGCTGTGGTGTTTTCTGGACTTATACCCAAGGGTGTTTTTACAGGCATCAAGGATGGTGGATTTAAGAAGGTTCCAGTGGTCTTCAATGTTATCAGGATATTCCTGTTGGAGGCTTTCCCCAAGAGAAACCTGAAGTCACCCTTTGGTGGCAGGTTCATGCAGGCTATCAAGGTTCAGTCTTGGATCTCGGATCTGCTTCTTTTGAATCCTCCCTTTCCTCCTCAGTTTGATGGACATGGTGGAGCGTATGAGGTGATTGACTGTTGGACAGTCAATCATGGCCCTTGTGATGTTCACATCTCGCCGGTCCCTGGCTCTTTCAATGGCATAATCAGTGAGATGCCAATGGTTGGAGTGGGGGTGTCTCCAGGATGCCTTAAATTTGTTTTTCTGTTGGAAAAGTGTGTTGGTGATGGTGAGGTCATATTGAGCACATTTGCTTAGAGGCAGAGCTCCATTGGAGTTGATCTTCCCAACGCCCTCTTTTCCTATGGTGCCCTTCCAGATTAGTTCGTCCTGGCCAACCCTGGCAATTGAAATATCCCAGGAGAATGAGCTTGTCTTCCTTTTTTTGGCCAATATGTCATCTAGGCAGGCGTAGAAGGTCTCTTTTATTTGCTCTTCAGAGTCTAAAGTAGGAGCATAGGCACTCAAAACTGTGGCCATCTGGTTGTTTTGGAAGCACCAGATGGATGGTC
This sequence comes from Naso brachycentron, assembly GCA_029874485.1. Lineage (NCBI taxonomy): Eukaryota > Metazoa > Chordata > Actinopteri > Acanthuriformes > Acanthuridae > Naso > Naso brachycentron. Next base: position 3,209 of record JAQFJA010064057.1, on the reverse strand, counting down.
TTGAGACATTCACTGATCCCCACAGGAAGTTCAGAGAGGTGACTAATGAGCTTGTTCCTGATTGCGAGACCAACTCCGTGGATCCTGGACTCATCAGCAGATTTTCCTTTCCTGAAGAAAGTGTAGCCCCCTTTCTCCTCTTTCAGTCATCCTTTGTCTGCCAGTCAGGTTTCGGAGAGGGCAGCTAGGTCTATCTGACATCTCCTCGGTTCTCTGGAGATGATAGTGGTTCTCCTCTCTGGTCTGTCACTGGTTGAGCTGTCCATCAGTGTGTGGATGTTCCAGGCTCCAAAGTTCATACTGGTGTGTTTTTGACCGCATGTGGTTGTCCCTCTGGACACGATAATTCGGCCAGGATCTTTGAGGCAGGCTATTTTTAGGGCACCTTTTCTAGCCCCTTCCCCAGGCGGGGTGAGCAGAGTGGATCCTAAAGAGGGCTGCTCAGTCATGGGTCCAGCCACCAAAGGGCTCTTCTGCCTCGTTCCAAGAGCCCAGTGACTGATCTTGTACCCGCCGCCTACTGTGCCAGTTCATGATTAGGGGCTTCCAGATCTCGCAATCCTGCCCCCGTAGCCATTTGCTTATCGCCAGAGGACTTCATCCAGGATGTTAGGGTGGATTCCCTTTATGGAGGACACCTGTGCATGATTTGGTTTTGTGTGGGGAGACTAACCACATGGTCCTTGACAGAGATGGGTCAGGATCCAGTGGCATGGAGTCCAAGATGACTGGAGACTCATTCCTGCTGCAGCCTTTCATCCGCCTTCCCAGCTGTTGTGGTGCTCCCCAAGCCGTCATCCTCCGCCTGGTCCACCGTTGAGGTCTTCTTCAGATTGCACTTTGTCTGGAACCTCCCCTTTGACCTTACCGCCATGGGTGACCCTACCAAGAGCTTACGCTCCAGACGGCATCGCTCTCAGGTTCATTGGAACACACGGGCTTCTCCACCACAGCAAGGTGGCGATCCACGGAGAACAAAAGAAGAGTCTGCACAGCACAAAGAATAATAACAATTGATTAGTGAAAACAATAATTGAAAAAAAGGGGGGGAACAGCACAAATCTTGATCACAATTGTACACAACAGAGCACTCTAATCATATGTTGAATATCATTCAGAATTTAAGTTTGAGCCAATCCAGATTTAGTCCAGGAAGCATCCCAATCCGTCACATTGGTCGGATTATCGAACTAGGTCATAAAAGGCATCCAAACTTTTCTGAATTTGTCCTTGTTGCCTCGAAATGCAAATTTTATCTTCTCCAGTTTAAGGTGAAACATGACATCTTTTATCCATCTGATGTGGGATGAAGGTTTTTTTTTTCTTTTTGCAAGTAAAGTATCTTTATCAAACTTTTGAACACACAACAGGCACAGGCTGTACAAACAGATCAGAAAATAACAACAGGGAAGGTTATTTCACACTAAAAATTAATGAATAAATAAGTAGATAAATTAAAACAATAATAATAAAAATAAATAAAAATAAACGAGACAAGAATTGTAGCTCTGTACTTCCCAATGCACAATCTCATATCTAGAGTACCTAGACACACATATACATACCAGTACCTACAAACAAAACAACCAAAACAACAAAACAACAAAAGAAAAAGAGGAGGAGGCCATGTTACACATACATAGTATTGTTAGAAGTGGAGACAGCATCCAGGTCTTATACTCTTACACAATACAGCAGTACATACATTTTCCTAAAATATTCCAACGTTACAGTCTGTACAACCCAACAGTAAATAAGTTATGCATTAGTACATCACACAGATTCCCAACTGTAATCCACCAAACACTTCATCACAATGGCTGCCAGTCTAGTTCCAATATAATCCAAGAATGAGGACCAAATCTTATAAAATACCTTACTGATACACTTTGATCTATATGTTAAATATTCCATAGGTAATATATCGAAAATAACCTTATGCCACCTAGCTACTGTTGGGGGTTTACAATCTGTCCATTCCAGCAGTAAATTTTTTCTAGCACAGAAAGTGAGGATACACAAGAATCTCTTGGCATGAATATTTGTAGTTTGTGTGGATGGCAGTCCAAACAATAGACTTATAGGGTCCTTATATAGCTTACTGTCAAGGATTAGGTCTATCCTATCGACTATATTTTTCCAGTAATCATCCATATATTTACAAGTCCAAACACAGTGAAAAAAACTCCCAGGCTTGGCATTACACTTCATACAAAGTTCAGATTTATTATGATCCATCTTATGCCCTAATTGAGGGGTTATCTGTAGATGGTGTAATAATCTAGATTGGGTTTCCCTCATCCCATTACAGACTGAAATGTTATTCACCACTTCCCTTAGTTGTAAACAAGTTGCTTCATTAATATTTATATTTAGGTCATTATTCCAGTCTTTTGGTGTAAATACAGATTTGCCTCCATCACACTTGGAAAGTGCCTTATACCCATGTCCCAAAATGCCTTTCTTTCTTCCATCGAGACTATGCTCTCCAATGGAGAAAGTTGAGGACAAAGAGCAGTGTCTGTACGGCTATTCAGAAAACTTTGTGTCTGGGGATACCTGAAAAACTCTTTCCATGATATATTATATTTTTTATACAGTTGATTGAATGAGAGTTAAGTTTTATTTTCAAATAAATGTCAAATGGTAACAATCCTCATATTATCCCACACCTTTAAGCCCTTATCCAGTGTACCAGGACAGAAGTCTGTGTTGCCCCATATTGGTGATAGAGAGGACAGCTGTCCCTCTAGTCCCTCCAATCTTCTCAAATCTCTCCAGGCTTTAATAGTTGTGTATATAATTATATTGTCACCAATAAACGTTCTAATCCTCTTTTGGTTTGTAGTACAGAAAAGACCCTTTAAAAACCCCTTGACTTGAGAAGATTCTAAATCAAGCCAAACAGATTCACTGTTGTTCTTAATCCAGTCAACAATATGTTGTAATTGTGAAGCCAAATGATAAAGCCCAACATCAGGAAATGAAAGACCACCCTTTTCCTGTGGCTTCATAATTCTAGCCAGGCTCATACAGGTTTTTTTTCCCATTGCAAATAAAGGAACTAAACCAGCTGTTCACTTCTTTAATTCCTTTTTTGAGAACAGAATTGGTAGCATTTGGCAGACATATAGAAGTTTAGGCAAAATATTCATTTTAAGTAATGAAATCCCTCCTGGCATAGAGAGTGGAAGGGAAATCCATCTTTC
>JAQFJA010064051.1:0-15808 GCA_029874485.1 Naso brachycentron | reverse complement strand
CCTAAGGCTTTAACAAAAAAGGTTAAATCAGGGGCCCAAAAGAAAAAAGAAAGGAAAGAAAGAGAAAGAAAGCAGAATGAGAGGAAACAACTCCTCACAAAGTTTTTTTTCAAAGAGAGGTGAGTGCACACAATGATTTAAGCTAATGGCTTTAAGGCTTTCAGCCTTTTCTAGCCTGGAGCATTGTGTTGTATAAAGTTAAAGCTGGAGTCTACAATTTGTGACATTGATCAAAATCATTATCTTCACTTTGATGGTGTTTAAAGCCAAAAAGTACAATTTATATGTTACTGACACCAAAAGGAACCAAAAAATTCACTTTCTCTAGTGGCTGCTGGCCTGCAAAGAATCCAACCAATCAATATTGCTCGGAGTGGGAGTGTCCAATCGCTCAATTTTGCCCATCCCTTTCTCCTCCCATCTCCCTCCCTCCATCCTCCCGCTACGCCCCCAAAACGACACGCAGCGCAGCTTTCCTTATGGTCAGCATAACACTGGGAGGAGAGCCAGACAGGATAAAGAATGTAGGATAAAAACCAAGGAAAACTGCCTCTGCCACCTCTGCTCGCCCCACCGACAAAGCAAGAAAGAAAAAGAAAGTCTGCCGCTGAAAAAGCTGAAACAGAAAAAAAAGTTGGACCAAACCAGAGGACAAACACGAGTAAATATTGGGACTGCATTTCAACGGTGGAGTCAGCTCCGGGAGTCAGCAGGCCTCAGAGATGATGCCATGACTGCAGAGTTTTTGTTGGACAGGTAATCTGCTGTTTTATTGTAGAAGTCGTGTTATGTTTATGAAATATGTATCCTGCGTTGCGACATGGATAACTTATCAGGTCAATGCCAGCTTACGACAGTGAGTCGGCCTACTCGGTCTTTTAATTTATGTTGGTTAGCCTAGTCTATTCAATAAGCAGGTTAAGAGCTATGGCAATCCTGTATGCACAGCTTGCAAAACTAGCATTGGCTTGTTGCTCAGTTTGGATGCAGTCAACCAGGATAAGTTGGAGCATTTATTTTTACATAACATAAATTAATCAGCTCCATAGAAATGAGGTAATGTAACATTATAAATAATAACATTACCTAGCAAAGCTTAACCTTATGAACCCCATGGCCCACAGATACAGAGACAGCCAATGAGTGGAAAGGCAGCAGGTACCCCATCCCCTGATGATGTATTTGAGGATGTGAGCCAAGGTAAGCTCAAAGTGGCAAATAAAAATTATTCCAAGCAATCATTCATAGCAGTCTCAACTGAGAGGAACTTGATTGCAACACTAACATCATATAGCCTCACTAGCCTGTAAGTGCAAGTGTATGCAGTGTAAGGTGCAAAAAGAACTGTAAGTGCTGAAGACGTACATATGCAGCATTGTAAGCATTTTCCTAATGTAGGGGTTAGAAAACTAAAATGGTATATATTGTCTCATACTTTGGGAATAGGCTAGTAAACACATAAACAAATGTAAAAGAAATAATACTACAAGTAAATTTCATTTAACCATGGTAAAAATATTGTGCATTAATATAGGGAAATGATAGTTCAAAAACACATTAAAGTGCATAGATATTTGTAAAACGACGCAATTTTTTTTTTTTGCTTGGTCCGCCGACTAAGGGGGGGGGCCTGTGTAAATTTCTTTCTGGGGGCCCAAAATTCCTAGCTACACCCATGCACGCACGCACGCATGCACACAGAAACAAATGTTAATGTAAATGCAACCACTGATATTAAAATCTGTCTAGCCGACATGACCCAGGCAGAACAAATGTCCAACATGTAACAACTTACAGTTGCAGATGCACACTGTAGCCTCCTGGCCAATTGGCAAAAGACAAACTCCAGTGTGCACTTCCAGGCGCTGTTTGACAACTGGATGGAATGACAGCAGGGACAGCAAATCACACGTTAGCAACAAATGGCAAAGCCAATCGATGAGTGATATTAGGTCAGAGGCAGGACTTGAAGCAGAGACCGACTGTTAACCCTTTGTGTACCATAAGCATTGACTAGACACTGATGGACAGCAGTTATATTGGTAGGGACAATACAGTAGTAGCTGAATATTGATAGGGACGTATCCCTAGTGTCCCTACCCAATTCTATGCCCTTGGAACAGGGTGAAGAAAAGGACATGTAGCCCTAGTGAGGCAAAATGGTAAGCGGATAAAGCTCGTTCCAGAACGAGAGTGAAATTCTGTTTGGCTTTCCCCCCCTTTTGAGCACAGAAGAAGGGGCTGGGGATGAAGAGCAACACAGAGCTAACCTGCTTTCTGTTGTACAGTGCCAAAAACCTGCAGTTAACTTGTGCTAGCTTGCTAAATTATCAACCTATCTATTACGACAAACGCAATATTCCTTCGTAGCTTGCTCTGTAGGTACAAGCAGTAATTGTACATGCAACAATACTTCTGGTGGCGTTGAGCCAGGAGGAAGGGCCCAATTTGTGTTCACAGGCTGCAACAAACAATACTTCTGACTCTGCCTTTAGGTAGATTCTCTTTTGGCTTCACCACAAGTCTATTACTGTAGTTCCCTCTGCTGTGAACAGAGAGTCACCAGCTGCAGTCTATTCATAGATGAGTGCGACGAGGGAGGAAGATGATGGACAGATGGTTAAAAAAAGAACAATGGGATATTGTTGGGACTGCTGAAGTCAGTGTTTAACGGTCTGAAACAACAACAACATATTGAGAAAAAAAAAAACACCAATGAGGTGATGGATCATCAATTTCACTGCATTTACAAATAAATAGTAATATAGAAAACAAATGTGTCATTGATTGATCTGAAGAGTCAATCAATAACTTTGTGCTGCCATATTTTGCAGTTATTTTAACTTCATTAAAAAAAGTTAAATAAAACTCTGTCATCAAGCCATATATCTATGAACAAAAAAATTAAAATATGACATAAAGTTGTTGGACAGATGAATGAAGTTGAGGACTCCAAATAACTGCGATTAGCCTATTTTTCCAAATCGCGCAGACTTTGCGCACAGTGTCTGTTCATTTATTTGATTTATAGCTAGAAACTCATGAAAAGAATTGCATAAAGAATTACTTTGACTGTCACAGTTTTTGTACAGACCACCACCTCCTGTATTACAAAGGATATCTTCTCTTTCACTGATGGAACAATCAAGTCAGACTGTTTGAACCCATCATACTGATTCTGGTTGCTTTTAAAGTTCCTCTCTATATTTCTCTCCCAGTTGTTACTTACTGTCCTCTCAAGTTTCAAAAGGTTTTCTGTCAGCGGTGAGTCACCAGTGAGATTTGTATAAAATAGGCTTCTTTCTGTCTGTCCTCCCACTTTCTCTTCCTCTCTTTACTCTCTTTGTCACTGACAGCTACTTTTATTTTCCCTGCAAAGTATTCAGCTCTTCTCTTTTAGAAGTCATATTATGCATTTTCCACCTACACAGTTCACTCTTGATGTTCCTCTTCATGGATGTGATTGGATTTGGGAATGGAACTGCTGCACTGACTGGACTGAAGTAAACTTACAACCTTTGTCCCTTCATCCATATTCAATATGACTCTGATTCAATTTAATTGCAGTTTAAAAGGTTTGTTTTGCATGACATGTGACATTTATTGCCAAAGCAAAAGAAAAAAGGAGGTAAAATAACAAATTATTGTTAAATAAGAACACTGGTTTGTTGAATATAACAGTTCTTTGTGCAGGTGAGGTGTTATTTTCTGCTTCGGCATTTGCCCTGTTGCACCTCCACCAGTGCCATTAAGTCAGCTCCAGGGTTGTCAGCTGGAGGCCGCAGTTCATTGATGTTTCATCCCCTATTCCAGTATATCTCCCAGTGAGGGTGCAGTGGCATATAGGGGATGTTTCCCTGCCACCACCTGCAACTGTACTGGGGTGTTGTCCCCCAACCATTATCTTTCCTGCGGAGCCACAGCCAGTAACTTGCTTTCTTGGCCTCCTCTCCTAGCTCCTTCATGACTTTCCACAGATTTGACCCTGTCATTCCAGCACCATAGAGCAGTTGGGCTACTGTTTTGCCAACAAAGCCTCAGCATCCAACCTCCACGGGGTAAACCCTGGCTTTCAAGCCAGCCTCTTGGCACTCTTGGCTGCCAGCTCGGAGTACTTGAGGTGCTTCCTTTTGTCATGCCCTCTTCCCAGGGGATGGTAAGCTCAACGAGGAGGACCCTTTTTTCCCCTGCAGAAATCGTGACAGTAACAGGCCGGAGAGTAGTTATTCTGATCTTTCTTGGGAAGACCAGTGGTTTTCTGAGGTCTGCCACCATCGGCCACTCTTTGTTGGGCGTGAGCATGATGTTCCTCCTTTGAGCAGGAGCTTGGAGCGTGCTGCCAGGCCTTACAAAGCCTATTAGAGCGGGCTGTGCTATTGCTGCTACCCTACAGCTCTCAAGGACCTCGGCCAGTTTAGTCAAGACTTGCTCATGGCGCAACACAAAGCATCCGTGGGTCAGCGCCACTTTGCATCCTGATAATATGTGCTGGAGGCTAGCCCTGATGTTGCCACACATGGAGCAGCCTACCTCATCTCCAAACCACTGGGTGAGACTCCAGGGGCATGGGAGGGTGTCATAGGCCACTTTTAACAGGAAGCTGAGCCTTGTTTGTGGCCTCCTCCAGATTTCTGCCCAGGTGATGCGCCTGTTCACAGTCGCATTCCAATGCGTCCTGGCTCCTTGGCTGCTCTGGGATATCTCCTTTATGTGGTAATGCTCCTGCTCCAGCCTGGTGACTTTGTCCACCACCATGGTCTTCTGCTGTTTCTTGGTGGCTTTAGACCAGAACTGCTGTGGTGCTCCCCAGCCCAGGCCAGGACAACCGACCTGGACTGACCCTATCACCGCTTGATGTTGCAGACTGAAGATGGCACGGTGTACCTCAGCTTACACCCTCCACTTGCGGCCTCTGCGAATGGAGACTTTTGCACTCTCTATGAGTGGGTCAGCTGAGTCCTTCAGCTCTAGCACAAGGTGTGCCTTCTCTTGCTTGTACCCTAGGCTGGTGAGTTTCATAGGGAGCTCCAGCATGTTCCGGCCGAAGACGCCTGCATCTGAAAAGCAACAGGACAAACCCAACCACTTTCGAATGTAGCTGTTTGCTAAGCTGTCCATCCTGCTGACCTCTGCCATTGGAATCTCACAGACCATTAGCAGCCACAACACACGTTGATACTGTGTATGCTGATAGCACCACACTTTGTGCCTCCCAGGCAGGTGGCCTTGCTCTGTATTTTCTAGTCCCTCTGTAAGTTGTTGCTTGGCGAGCTTCCTCATTTGCCTGTTGGACAAGTCGGTGTAGTGCTGCCTCCAAAGGCTTCTCAGTATTTTTTCAGCCAGCCGTGGAATGGGATCCTCTCCTGCGACAAAGGCGGTCCTGAGGTGTGGCACACCTTTCCTTATTGATAGACTTCTAGATTTATATAACATATATACATATTAACATATATTAGAATTAGATTGAATAAACATGACACAAAGAAATTTTTCAAGTTGCAGCTTTGTAAACTCCTCTATCTCCTCTCTGTCTCAAGCTGCAGACAGGAGAAGTTTATCATCATTTATGATGGTCAAGTTATAGAAAGGTGGGAGGTCTTATAGAATGTGCATGAGCCAGACAGGATTGATCAGAAAAGACAAACCCTCAGTGCTCTGGTCCTGTGTGTGTATGTGATGCTCAGATCTACTAAACAGCTGATACTGTGACTCTACTGTTAGTTGGATTCTTGTTTGGAATTGTTCTTGATGGACAAGGACATCTGCTTTTCCAGAGGGCTTCATTCATTTCAGTTTGAAATATGCACAAATACATATTTTCCTACAGTTCACACAGTTTGTTTCAGTTTAACTCTGTGCTCAGAAAACAGTGAATGGCTCTTGAGATCCCAATGTCAAGTTTACTGACAGGCCCTAGCAAATTTTGATTTATCAAACCTGGCCAACAGCCTGTGAGGCAGTACACAGGGGATAAACTGCTCCATCAGTCAGCTCTGCTGGCTACTGACGGTCAGTGACATAAATGAAAATGATGTGTGAAAACAATTAGCTTGTGATTACCCTGCAGCAAATCTGCGGTTGCTGCTGTGACAAACACAGGTTATCACCAGCGCCTGCGTCTCTGCTTTCATAACGTGGTGAGATCGACTTCGAAGCTGCTGAAATCAACGCTGTAATACCTTTACATTAACATGCTGCACATGTCACCACATGTGCACTGTAAATTAAATCTGTGCTGCTGTTCCAACCTCTTCCAGCTTTTCTTTCAGCCTCCCCGGATTGCGTTGAGTTTAATCAGCTGCAACCCATTCTACACTAACAAAGACTGCAGACCGGAAACCTCATTTCAGAATGAAAAGGTCAATTATCCGCTCATCTTTCTTTTAAGATGTTAATGTTTGCAATGAGGCTGATGGGTGTTACTTTAGCAAAAGCTGTTTCTATGGTAACAACATGAAGCCCACTGGTGTTATTGACCCTTTTCTATCATTGTATTCATGCAGAATGTCTCCTTCAATCATCCTCTTAGCACTTCTGTTAATAATAATTTATACAAATAATTTTATTATGGAATTGCTGATATCATAGACAGTAAATACTCTCTTCTGATTGGCTGGCAGATGAGCATAAAAAAATGTATGTCAGTACTTTTCAAACATGGCTATCAGTAGATATCAGTACACTAGTACAGTTGAGATGATGGCAACATTTGACCGAGCAAGATAAAATGTGAAAGTTACACATCCGAAAAACATGTTTGGACCCAGTCGGCGATGTTGAGAAGATTTGGTCTGACAGGAAATGTGGAGGCGAACAAGCTAACAAGTCTGCAGAGACTCAGTGAGAGAATCCTCAGGAGAGCATCTGAGGTCTCCCCTTCTCTGCTCAGCGAGTTCAGGAAAAAGGCAGATCCAAACACTGGAGATATTGACTCAAGGATTACATGCATGCTGTATGCAAACACACAAACTGATCACAGTGTGACTGCCACAAGGGAAACTCAGTGTCAGAGATTCATTGCATTGTTTTTCTAATAATACTGTAGTTAGGCTGGATTTAATCCAACATATTGTCTATTTAAGGCCGCATGATTTTGAAAAAAAAAAAAAGATCCAATTGCAATTATTTGGACTTGCAATATGATTTTTGAAATTAGCAGGTATGATGATTTTTACATCATTATTGGACTGGGTATCAAAGTATAATCTGTTTTTCTGACAAAATGAAAAAACAAAAAAACGGAAACAGCGCCCCCTTTTCCTTTTTTCGTTTTAGACCAAAAACGGAAAAACGGTTTTTGCTGTCAGCATCAAAAAAACAAAAAACCAAAATAAAATAACGGTCCAAATTTGTTTTTTGTTAATTCCTTTTTTCGTTTTTCGTTTCCTATTTCTGAATACGACCGCGGACAGACAGGAAGCGGAAGTGGGTGGTAACAACGCCAAAATAAAAGTAGCGTGCAAATTTATTGTCATGTACCATTCTCTCCTGCACCCCATGGTATGTTGTAGGCCTACATCTATTTTAGTTGAGCGAAACAGCTGGTTGTTTTTTGATAACGTGCTGTATAATTATTATTTTATCTGAGTGTTGGTGTGAATGCATATTGTGGAACATTTTTACCGCTAATTACATCACATTCCCTGCCTAAATAAAGAGCATCTATAAAGTCACCAGCAGAGGTCCCCATCACCCACGTACAGTCAAGACTGACACGGCTTCATATAACAATAATAGTAGGCTATTAAAAATGAGAACTTATAGTGAAGTTATGATGACTTCAGTGCAGTTGATGTTTAGACACAAGGTGGCGCCGTTGTTACATGAAGAAGAGTAGACCTGAGGGCTTTAGCACGAAGGAGGCTCAACATATCCAGGCTCTGTGTTGATACACCGGCTCAATAAAACCTAAAGCCCCGGTCAGAGTTAACTGGTGGTTATTGTCCGTCTCTGAACTTTGTGCTCTAGTGCACGTTCACATCAAAGGAACTGCGATCGCGGGCTGCAGCTGATTTCAGCCGAGAGGAGCAGGTTTTTTTAACGGAGAGCTGTGAGGAATACAAAAAAGTGATCACAGCCAAATACCACAAGAGATGAGGCTAGCTTTTAATTTCTGACACTGCACATCTATTAACCTTTATCTATTTAAACAAAATAAACGAGAGCAACAACCGTGTTTTGTTTTTTGTTTTGGTTTTTTTTTTTGAATGATCTTTTATGTTGTTTTCATATTATTTACTGCGAGTGTGTTACATTGAAAGCGAGGCTGGATGTGCGTATTAATATAGGCTACAGTGAGGGGTTTTCTTTTAGGTGCTGTACAAGCAAATCATATTGTCTGTGTACTGTACAATGACAAAGACCTTTTGGTAACACTTCATAATACGGCCTGCGCCATAGAGTGTACGTCCCGTTCACTTATGTCCTACTTTACAGCGTAGCTCGCGGTCACCTGCAACTTCCGAATCAGTTTAAGCCGGCTGGAATACAAAGCAAACTTACCTCTCTCAAATGCACCTCTATGGAAGTCTTGTATTGTCATCCCAGGACAAAACACAAACAATACGGTAATGTAATAATGTACATCTTTTAATACACAATAATGAGTCATTCAGAGAGTTATGAAATGTTTTTTATTATTATTTAATTACACAGAAACCGCATGGCAGGTGCTATTCTCTCATCCATACCTTGTAAGTACAGCAATGTGAGGGTTTCATACATGGTGGTTGGATCACTCTTCATTAGTGTGTATCTTGGCACTCAGATGTTAACCTTTTGAACACTTACTTCAATGCTTCAATAGATAACGTCATCTGAAAATAATACACAACGATGAAACAAAGTGTCCCTGACATAAAATAACAGAGTTCCACTGGTTTTCTTATTCACGTTCAAGTTCATGTTCAATTTTTATAAACTGTTCAATTTAGTTTTAATCTTTTATTGTGATCAGTTCGATTGTTCTTCTCAGTGACAAATGCACTTTTTAAGTCAGAAGTCAAGTGGAAAAGGTTGTTATGATACTACTACCACAATGGAGTGTGACACTCAGTGATGGAGATGGAGGAATGGATGTGCTCCTCCAGATAAAAGGTGATCTTGATGCACCTCCTTGGGTCAAGGCAGAGATCAGGTTCATGGATAGCTTGCCATCTCCAGAGCTGTTACTATCTTGCATCATCAACTTCAGTTGTTATATGGTCATAATCACTATCACATACGTCACTGTGACACGAAGAGAGCAGATGGATATATTTCACAGTACAGTCTTTCTCATCATGGAATATTTTTTCCCATCTGTACATTTCACATCATGAATTATTAGCCTTTTGAACTATAACTTGTGATTTTTAAGCATATTATTTCCCTTTCCACTATTAAGCTAACTGTTTTAACCATTTGTTTAACATATGCTATTACCACACGTTTCAAAAGTAGCTACACCAGCACAACTAAAATAGATATAGGCCTACAACATACCATGGGGTGCAGGAGAGAATGGTACATGATAATAAATTTGCACGCTACTTTTATTTTGACCTTGTTACCATCCACTTCCGCTTCCTGTCTGTCCGTATTCAGAAATAAGAAACGAAAAACAAAAAAAGGAATTAACAAAAAACAAATTTGGACCGTTATTTTATTTTGGTTTTTTGGTTTTTTTGGTTTTTTGATGCTGACAGCAAAAAACGTTTTTGCGTTTTTGGTCTAAAACAAAAAAAGGAAAAGGGGGCACTGTTTCTGTTTTTTCGTTTTTTTTCATTTTGTCAGAAAAACGGATTATACTTTGATACCCGGACCACAAAAGAGGGCGCTAATGCAAACATTCAGTTATCTTCTTGTATTGCGAAAAACAAACAATAACGCATTACTTTCACATCAAGTTATGCACCAATGTAGAAAACTACATGTAATTTCTAATTATGCATCTAGATATATCATTTTTACAAAAATGTTATTACATTATTTAACATTTGTATTATATAATAATAAAAGTAATATTAAAACAAAAATACATGAAACAGATGATATAAGTTGTTTTAAGACAAATGGCTATATAATCCCGTTTTAAAAAAATATTCATTCTATCATTTCTGCACTTCAACTGTAAAATAAATACAGCAGCATCTGTTTTCTCATGACTTGTACTATGTGGTTCACTGTTTTCTATAGCCTGGCTACCAAGACATATTGGGTTTGTCTTCCATCTCTCTTTAAGTATTTTATTTAAACGAGTACTATTCTGTATATACTATGCTGTAAACACAACATCCAGTCAACATCAGTGGTATCCATGGGTTTCATAGCAGACATTTTGAGGACCAACGCAGGTGTGACCAACAAATGACTTGGTTCCATTAAGTGTCAAAGCAAGCCAGGTCAATTAGTGAGCACGCACAGTACCAGAGCTCTGGAACAAATTCACCTAATAACCCGATGGGCTTCATGATGGACATTTTGAGTGTCAGAGCAGGAAAAGCATAGGTGAAATGAATGACAATAGTGAAGGCTGCTTCAATTTAGGTGTTCCTGTTCCATAGCTCTTGTGCTATGCATGCTCACTTAGTGACCTGGCATGCTGTGACACTTAGTGGAATGAAGCCATTCATTGGTCACAGCTGTGCTGGTCCTCAAGATGTCTGCTGTGAAACCCATGGATAGTGATATTGTAGATAATAATTATGATTTAAGATTAAGGCATCATGACAATGCTACTAGGGGAACTTGAGTTTCCATGCTCAAATTGTTGTGGTCAGGGTTTGGTCAGAGTCCAGGGCTGTTTTTTTAGTCCCAGTCCATCCCTGCCTGCACTGCCTGTCTCCAGCTCTCAGTCCTGCACCTCTGCTGCCGGCCATCTGCACTATGCTTCAGTCATTTGTCATAGGCCCTGAGCCCTTAGGACTTCAGTCCTAAACTCCAGCCATGTTGCAGTCGGCCTTCTGGCTGTCCTCTGGAAAGCTTTAGTCTTGGAGACCGTCCTCCTGAGGAGTCATGCCTCTGCTTCCAGCCTCCAGGCCGACCTCCAGAGGATTTCTGTTGGCCTCAAAGCCATCCTCCAGAGGGCTTTCGCCTTCACTGGCCGTCACCAGTTCGGCCTTCTGAGAGGCTTCTGTCTCTGTCACCTGCAGGGTCTCCTCTGCCTGGACTTCTGTTTGTTTGGCAGGACTGCAGACCCACTAGGACTTTTGTTTTGCCTTCTTTAAGAAATTTGGCTGTCACCATGCCCCAGCTCTAGCCCACTCAGTACGCAAAAATATGTGCCTGTCATTTTGAGACTTCCCCTGCAGGTTCAGTATTACATGTTGGCTCTCCATTGTGTGAGTCCATTCCCAGTGACTGAGGTCATCAGTCTTAGTGTCCATAGAGGCTAAAGCACCCTGGATTCATGCAAACTCATCCCACTTTTCATGTGGCTCATCAAGCCATCAAGCGAGAATCTCTTTTTATGCCTCTGTGCCGGTGATAGCCAAGGCCGGAGGTATTATGTTTTCAGGTTGTCTGTCTGTCCGTCCATGCGTATGCATGTCCGTCTGTCTGGATTTCTTGTGAATGCGATATCTCAAGAATGCTTTGAGGGATTTTCTTCAAACTTTGCACAAATATTCACTGTGACTCAAGGGTGAACTGATTAGATTTTAGTGGTCATAGGTCAAAGGTCAAGGTCACTGTGATGTTACAACAGTCTCAGCCATGTCTGAGAACATAATATCTCAGAAACGCCTAGAGGTAGATTCTTCAAATTTCGTATAAAGGTCCACTTGAACTCAAGGATGACATGATTAGATTTTGGATGTTACAGTTCAAAGGGCAAAGTCACTGCAGCCAGATGTTTCTTAGTTTGTAAATATTTCAGGAACACCTTGATGGAATTTGTTCCAGTTTGACACAAAGGTCCACTGTGACTCATGGATGAATTGATTAGATTTTGGAGGTCATAGGTCAAAGGTCAAGATCACTGTGATGTCACTTGTGTCTAGGACATAGTTTTGAACTGGAATAAGTTGTGCAAACACAAATGAATAGCAAGGATTTTCTTCAAATGGTTGTCAGCTTTTCACGATATAAAGAACACAAATGCGCAGATTGTCTAATTTAGCCTTAGCATAACAGATTTCCATTAGTCAAATTATATTTGACTAAGAAAATTTGAATACCAGTATTGCTGAGAACAATGCTGTACATTCTGCTAGATTCATGTGACAGCAGTCTTCATCAACTCCATTTGACCATTTGCTTCCTGTATTTCAGTGCTGCACTGCTGTTCCAACGGCCTGTTGTTCCGATGGCCCATTGTTTTGACAGTTCACTGTTCCGACGGCTCACTGTTCCGCCCGCATGTTGTGAGATGCACCAATATTGCAGACATCCAATTGCTCACTGCCTCCTTCGTTCCTTTCAAGATGAACATAAACAGAGACATGTTCTGTCGATTTCTGCTGCTTTGTTGAAAAATGTTAACGTAACACGAACCGAGAAACTTAACCAAATTTCTTGGGCATGATTATATTCAGGTCACATGCCTAATCATAACTGTCAGTGATTGCTTGCCCAAACTTAACCTCTGTGTTGGATTTATATGGCCCACCCAGTAATTTTGCCCTAACCTCAACCATCTGGACACCTTGCCTAAACTTAACTAGTTTCCACTGCACATGCACAGAACGGCAAAGTAGCATATTTCGATGAGTAACAGAAATAGTCAGAACACCGGCCCCTTGGTGCATCTCATACATGCAGGCGGAACAGTGAGCCAGGTGCATCTCACAGCATGCAGGCAGAACAGTTAGCCGTCAGAACAATGGGCCAACGGTCACTATACTGTATGGAGACTATGGTCTCCATTGTTCTGACGGCCGTAATGGGCTGTATTTCATTCCAGCACTACCAATTTCCACAACCTCCTTTGGCCTGTACTATAGCTCTTCAGTCCTGTATTTGTTATAAACAAGGCACCTACACCAACAGCCAACACTACCACAAACACCAGTCACCCTTTCTCCCAGACCAAACTGTACTGACTGTCCACCAACTGCATGTTGCGTGGAGGCATATAACCGCCAGGCGCTAGTTCTAGTTAGGTTTTATTGTGGGTGGCAACCAGCGTTTGGGTGTCTTTTTTTAGAGCAAAAAGGGAGATTATTTAAGAGGTACCATATTCGACGTTGTGTATTGTCGTCAGTACCGGTAGATGATGAAGACTGTATTTCTGTGTCACGAAAACTGAAGGAAATATGTTAGGAGAATTGTGTGAAAAATGACATAAATATGTTTGGGAAATGATGGATATACACTAAATAAACAGCTGTGTGTGGTCTATAGTAAAGGCTGCACTCATCTGTCCAGGTGTCTTTGTGCTGGTAACAAGACATAATATATAAAATATGATTTTCTATAATTTATCTAGTGCAGCTCGCACACCGGTACATCTGCCTCTTATCTTGGCAGTTTAGCGAGCCAAACCACATTTATTCCCAATTAATGGTTCACAGGTATGTCACAGGACTGACTCACCTGTCTGGACGTTGGATCCTACCAGGTCTCCTACTCTCCACAATGTACATGGTTATACTCTTTGTAACACTACAAATAGGAGCAGAGTAGAAACAGCCTCAGATAAATAAATCATTTTTATGCTCATCCTGATATACTGTGTATATATTGTATGGTTGTCCATATTGACTCATTGTTTATATTTGTGGTGGCTGTAGCTCAGTAGGTAGAGTGGGGTGTCTATTAACCAGATGGTTGGTGATCCCCTGCTCCTGCAGTCTACATGTCAAAGTGTCCTTAGGCAGGATACTAAAGCCCAAATTGCTCCAATGGCTGTGCCATTGGTGTGTGAATGCATCTATGAGTGCCTGATTAGAGTAGCAGAATAGCCATCTTGCTGTGAATGTGTTTAAAAGGGTGCTGACTTGTATTGTAAGGTAATAGTAGTTGAAAGATTAGAGAAGCACTATATGAATACAATCCATTTACCTTATAAGGGACCCTCTTGAATTAGGAGGAGTAACAAAACTTTTGGAAGCACAACCATATCTCATCATTTCATTCATGTCTTTACGAAAAATACATGAGGTTGTTATTTATTATAAGGTGAGATTATTAAAGATAAAAACTTTTCATAGGATAAAGTCACAGATAAGACCTGAGAACAAACTACAGTATATTCAGAGCCTTGACTCTGCTAAACAGCCTTGTCCTGCGTAGATAGAAGTATGCAGCTGAAACAACCAAAGATCAAATAAAACAGTGACCAAGTATTCAGAGTCCCATTGCACAAAACCAAGATAAGGGATTAAGCCAGGATTTTGCAGTTATCCTGGCTGAATTTAGCCTTGACTTGGTTGCACAAAAGCAGGGGCACATAAGTTGCCATTGTAGAAAACGCTGAAACACTCTTGCCTTTGACAACGCAATGGCGCGACAATGAATAATTTTTCCACACTCAACTGACACAACAACAAAACCATTTGCCCTTTAACCCAGCTCCGCAGTAACCATTGCCATAGCAACCAAACAAGCTTTATCCAAGAGTGGACACAATAACACCTAACTGTAATAATATTCAATGCTTAACTTATTATTAGTGTCCAAAACAGTGTTTGGTAAATTATAATCAATAAAAATCATTTAGAGTCCACTACACACAACCCCCCCAGAATTCACCAAAACTGGAAACACAAAGGGAAAAATGAACATCAACAAACTGGGGGTCGAATCAGCCTACCCATCCAGCTCCCCACAACTGGAGTAGGAGTTGACTTCCCTGTGGGGTGTGTATAAGGGTTTTAGAGTAGGGCAGGGGAAAAGCGGGAGGTCGGCCCCACCACGGGAACTGACCCAGTTCTACTGGCCTGTCAAAGTCCAAATAGGCCAGTTAAAGCTGCTCCAGCTTACCACAAATGTCTATTACAAAGTTTAGTATAAAGTATAAAAGTTTTGTCCCCAGCCTCCAAGACCCGGAACAGGCCGTTGTAGGGTGGTTGAAGAGTTCCCCGGTGGGCATACAAACACATACCTCACTGCCTGCAGACTGGCTGGGATATGGGGCTTCAGGAGGTAAAAAAACCCCAAAACCTTTGTGTCGTCCAGAAGTGCAATCCACTGTTGGACCACAGACCAGGGCAGTGGTGTTGGGAAGAAAATCCCCAGGAACCTGAAGTGGCTGGCTATGCACCAGCTCAGCTGATGAGGACTAAAGATCTTCTTTGGGGGTGAATCTTAGGCCTAACATGACTCACGGAAGCCTGTCAACCCAACTGCCGTCCTGTAGGCTGGCTTGAAGAGCGGCCTTTATGGAGCAATGGAATCCCTCTCACAACCCATTTGCATGTGAGTGGTATGCGTTGGTACGGTGCAACTTCACCCCCAAGCTTCTAGCGACAGCATTCTAGTGCTTGGAGGTGAACTGGGACTCCCTGGTCAGAAGATACATCAGCTGCGATGCCAAACCTTAGTGTGACAATGCATTTTAGAGCACTGTCACACCACACAGGATGCAGCCCAGTCTCATACATCCTTTTTAAGTCCAGACCACACGAACTTAGCCACCACCAGTCTCTGTGATGGTTTCCTGCCTGGGTGTGACAGCCTGTGAACAGCGCCAAAAACCTGCCTTCTCAATCCAGTAGGGACAATGGGTCGGGGTTGATCCGTGGAAATGTAATACAGGAGTGTGGTGCCAGCTCTGCCAAAGCCAACATCTTCCAACTGCATATCAGTGGTGGCCGACCTGAACCCCTGGACCTCCTGGTCAGAAGCCTGGTCAGCTGCCATGCATAGTCATGTCACAAGTGGACGG
>JAQFJA010063987.1:0-15882 GCA_029874485.1 Naso brachycentron | reverse complement strand
TGGTTTTTCATTTTTCTGTTGAAACCCTCATCCAGGTGGCAAAGAAAATATCCTGGTAAAAACAGAGCTTATTGGAGACCAATTTAGCAGCGAATGGTGTCATTTTTCAACCACTATTATACTGTTTAATCAGATTATACATCATAATGACAAAGTTAAGCCAAAAAAAGTTGTCTAGTTTCACTGCAAGAAAACTGTCACACTAGCTCATATTTTGCTACTGTTACTGTTTATTCAAAAATGACATTTAAGTCTTGATGACTAGTACATTTAGTGTAATTTAATTTCATATTCTGATTATTTGGTGTATAGATGTGGGTTGAAGCAGCGGGCTCACTGTGGGATTAATAGCTGCCACTGTCACAATAAAATGCCTCCAGTTCCCAAAGCTTCATCAGTTGGCTGGTGCATGTGTCTCACAGTGTGATTGAGGACTTTGGTTTGGATTGAGAACCAAAGGATTCAGAGATTTTCAGAAGGTAAGAAAATGTAATACTGTCATTAATATTACTTGACATTATGTAAAAGCTCACATCTGTCATTGTTCACAGAGATGACAGTATTTTTTTCTCTGTTTTTCCAAATGCAGCACAAAGTTTCACAACAATCAGATCTCAGTTTGATGAGATGAGCTGAATAAATTGTGGTTATATTAACTGCATGTCCCTAAAGGTCTGTCACATTTAAAGTTCAGTCACACTGACTCATACGTACTGAATAAATACAGTATTTAGCGCTTAGTCAGCATGATGTCTGTGTTCCTGCTTCAGTTCACACTTCTTAATCAGTGTCTGGTTGACACGTCTCTGCCTTCTGCCTTGTCCCCGTCAGGACCTCCATCTCAAGGCTGTCTGTCTCACTGCCCACTGCCGGGGCCTCACACACACACACACACACGCACACAAAGATAACCATATGCTCAAGATAGTACGGCTGATTAGTGTTATCAGTCTGGGTGTGCAGAGTAAGCAGCGAGCCTTTAGACAGATCAGCGCAGTGGGACGAGGGAACGACGAGTGTCATCGCTGCGTGGTCACATGTGAGTCAGAGGTGAGTCAGCAGATTGGCTGCAAACATGAAAGAGAACATTCTGATACAAAATGCTGTCTGTCCTCACTGCGGGGCATCTAAGGTTTCATTTGGACACCTTTTTGATATGATGGTCAACAGTCTGTCCGTCTGTTCAACTCTTTAATTTAGGGGTTAATCAACACTATACATGTAAGCATGGCTGCAGAGGTCTGCACACTGTAAACATCTATGACTATCTGCAAGGACGACCACACACAAACTGAAGTTCATGAAAAATGGAGGCTTGAGAGAGAGGCAGTGTCAGGAGATCAGTTTTTTTTGTATATTTAAAATTTCTTTTACTGAAAGCTGGGGTACGCAGGTTATCTTTGGTGTCATCGGGCAAAAATCCCATAATAACCTTTTAGCGTGTTCTAATTCTGATGGTCTGAAAGAACACTAGACTTCTGCTCCTTTCCTTGGCTCCGTATTCAAACTGTGACGAGGTATTTTCAGCCAATCACAGTAATTTCAGAGAACATGTGTTCCTATTGGCTACTATACACTGTGCTTCTCAGCGACAGGTGATGTCGGTACAAGCTGATTGGCTGTTGAATCAAGTGAAGCACCTTATGTTTTAAAACTGGCCTCTGGCGACGTGACAAGCTGAGTTGTCGGCGACACCGTCTCAGCCAGCTTGAGTTGAGCTGAGATGGACCAGTTTACATGCTGCAACTTTCCCTGCAACTGTTTGGTCTCGTCGAGAATCTTTGGTGCACACTGGACTTAAAAGAGAGAGAGACAACAAACAAGATAAAACATGAGCCGGAGCAAAAACAGGGAGGGGAGGGTGCAGTGGAGTTGCTTCCTTTGGAGTCTCAAGCTACACATAGCTCGATTTCCAGACATTACATACCACAACTTTAAAATAGGGTTGGGCTGGTGTAAACATTTTCAGACTGGATTGAATATTAAGCCAAATATCAGACCGAACCAGTATACTGGACTTTCACCACGAGGTGTTGCATGTCAGTGACACAAAGTGTTTTTTTCACAACAGCCAATCAGCTTTGAGATTCTCCCAACGTCACTGACGACCGGATATTGAGACTAAAACATCTGTTGCTGTGTGTGAATGCCACGGAGCTGTACATCAAACTGTATAATGTTACCTTACACCATGGAATTATGTAATGAACACAAACACGACATTGACAACGCTAATAGCTAATGCTAACGGCTGTGTGTCTTGATAATGTTACATGACATGGAGCTGTGCAGCCTGAGTTCTGGCTGAGGTCTGGCTGTCATTCATTTTCTTTGTAGCCTAAACAAACATTATATGTTAATCAAGTTGTCTTGTTGCTTGTCGTTGATGCAACATGAGTTGGATTTATGCGCGTCGTCGGGCCGTTGTGTGTCGCTCCATGTTGCTACTGATGCATGCTTTCAATTTGCCAGGATCCCACATAGTGACAAATGCTGGTTTAGCTTATATGCATAAAATTAAACCAGTTTGTGCCAGTACACTGGACCCAAGCCTACTTTAAATATTGTTGATTGGCTGCCATTTAGATTTCTAGTGAGCTTGTAGGAAACACATTCTCCAACAAAAACACTCAATGTCACACGTGTGCTCACATGGTCATCTGCCTTCCTTCATTCTGCTGTATCCTTAGAGGACTGCAGTGGGACCTTTTATGTTGAATATACACTCCATACTCACAGAGTTATTAATTTATTAAGTTAATTCAGGCAGATCACAAAGTCAGGCTCAGTCCACAATTGCAGCTACATCACCTGTGTAAGCCGGCCCCCATCAGCTGAGGGCTCAGCTGATTCTCTTCCATGCAGCTCTCATTCAGGGCACCTTGTTAAAGCTGCTTTAACCTGCTTCCCTTGCTACTTTCTCTGCAAGCTGCTTTACAACCTGCCTCCACCCCAGATGTTTCTTTTCATATTGTGTCTGACTTAATCAGTGTCATTTCTGTTTCCTGTGCTGCTCTGCATCCTGTGGGACATTCTTTGCTGCAGTTCTGCCTCATACTTTCCATGTATGCACATGGAGGGGCAGAGAGATCCCAGAGCCATAATGCAAAAACTGCAGAACCTCTTGCACATTCTTTCTTTTACTTGTATTAAAAAAACAAGACATGGCCAAAATTATGAAGAAATTTTGTCCCATTGTTCCCCACAAGCATCAGTGAGGTCCAATGCTGATGTTGGGTGATGACCATCAGTGCTGCATTGTTACATTTGGTGTTGCAGTTCATCCCAAAGATTTTGGATTAGGCTGAAATCAGGGCTCTGTGCAGGCCAGTTAATTTCTTTGATTCCAAACTTTAAAAAACATTTCTTGATGGGACTGGCTTTGTGCACGACTGCATTTAAAGCAGGAAATTATACACTAGTGTTAGATTTCCTTTCACTGAAACTGAAGGGCCTCGGAAACAGCCCCAGCTAAGTACACAAAAATAAAATAGCCACCCATTTTACTTTTGTCATTAGTTTTTTGTTTTAACTTGTTTTCTTATGTATTTACATCCATTGTAATCTCTGTAAATTTAATAAATAAAAAGTTTTGCCCTTAAAAAAATGAGGAATTTACAAACATAAAGACATTTTAAAAAGAACAAGACAGGCAGATAAACTGAGAAAGAAGGAGTATGAAGAGTAAATAAAGAGACAGAGGTGTGTTTTAAGTTTGTCAAACAGAAAAGTGTTACCTTCTTTTTGCCAGTCGAGTCCTTATGAGGCTGCTGAAATCAGCCGTCCCGGTCAGTAGAAGCTGAGGGCCTCGTTAAGGAATTCAGCAGAACCGAAATAAAGTCAACATTTATTTAGCGTTAAAGAAAACTAAATATGAAAGGAAAGGAGCAGAGGATGAGGTGGGTGGAGGTGGGCCCCGCCCTGCCAGTGTGCTGTGCTGTTATTTTTGGTAGCTGTGAATGGAGCTGTTATAGAGCAGTTATGGGCGCTGTGTTCGTTCGATAGTTGTGTTTGTGTTTGAACACACTGGAAGCTGAGTCAAAGACTGGCATGCGAGGAGGAACACCTGTGACTTCAGCTTTAAAATTACCCTGATGGAGCTTCAGCATAGCTGCTTTCACTGCCCAGCACGTGCTGTCCAAATAAAACAACCTCACGTGCTCAGATCTTGACTTTTAGTAAGAGGTGATGTAAATGTGTCACTGAGAGCGAGCTCTGCATTTAACCCTGAAGAACATTTCAGGAGTCAGGTGTGAAAATTAATATTATTTTAATTTGGGATGCAGGCGACTAGTCAGTAAAATGTTCACACAGATTCCTAGCTAGATGCGATGCGAGAGAGAAAACAGCTGATTGCTTTTTTTTTTTTCAATGAGGGTGTCCTAACTGGCACTGTGCGACAGTGAACAGCCGCAGCGATGTGTTGCTTGCTGGAAATATCGCTCGCCTTGGCTCGATTTGAGCAAAGTTTCTCTCACATGGTCCACCTCCGGCCTATTTGGACTGGTCGAAATCGACACTGACATCCTTCCGTTTCTGCCCCCCGCCTGTCAACAGCCAACTCAACCGCTCCTTCTGCAACAGTGTCGTACACTTTCCTGTCCTCTCCATATCAGTGTCTCTTGGTGATTCATAATGACACTTAAATTACATCAGGGTGCACTACATGATGCTTGCCTCTCTCTTCCCTTGTGAAATACGTGATGATCACTCGTTTGTTCTCATGGAAGTGGAACGGCAAATCAATGCTAACTCATGAGTCAAAATTTCCCAGAATAAACGGGGAAAAACAAAGGAATAAATATCGACAGTAATGCTGGCATGACCCCAAAAGTGCACAGACAGCACGCGAACTGAGTCATATGATGATGAGACAGCTCTCCGATAGTCAAATATACACAGTCAAATATCGAGGCAGAAAACTAAAAGTGGTTTGTTCAATAAATTTATTTTGTGAAAATCAGCATTATCCTCTAGAATCATTTATTCACCATAAAATTCGGAATGTAGACCATTATTTGATGACTTGCTGATACTGGCCACTCGATTCCCATGCCAACAGGTGAATAAGGGCTGGCACTTATTTTCTTCCACTCCAAGCAAATTTCCATTCAACCGTCCAGGAAACTAGTTGTTGTCTGCATCCAGGCCAACATTAAGTTGCTTTTAGCCTAGCTGAGTACAAAGACTGGAAACGGGGGAAACTGCTCACCAAGTCCCATCTAAACAGGAAAAACATCAGCAAAATGGGCCTAAACAAAATTGGCTACAACACTGGCAAAATCAGTGATATGATGACAAATGTAAGGCCGGACTGATGGGAATTGATTACGATGAAAGGAAATTGTATCACAACAAACACAGGATGCAGCAAAGCTTACACAACAAGGCTAAAGGTGCGTTCAGACGGAAAGCGATGAACATGATTTTATCACGAGTAATGGCTGGCATGAAATCATGTCTAATCGCTTCTTTGCATTGACTTCGTATGTAATGTTGTCACGTGAATCTGTAAAATGGCTTTCTGTCTAAACATACGAAGAGCCGAAAGATTTGCAAGCAACTCTGTACAGAAGTAAATCTCGCAGTGAAGAAAAAAAGGAAAGAAAGAAAGGTTTGATGAAAGTTTGTTTTTAGTTCTCAGCCTCTCAGCAGTCACTATGAAATAAATAGTGGTTGTCATGCCAACGCAGTCACATTGAGACATGCTGATGTTTAGCAGGCTTATGTTTGCAATCTTAGTTTAGCACTTCTTTACTTCATTTACACTTTTTATTTAGTCTTAACAACAAAGCAAGTTGATGGCTGAAAAATCACAGACTCACTATAATTTATCCTGAGGGCAGCATGAATCTTTCATATCGTTAGAATAGTTGTCGAAACATTTCATTTGGAACCAAAAATGTCACCCTGCTAATATGCAATCCAAACCTTTGACTTTAAGGCTGGGCAAACGCTGTACAATGTCATAAATGTTGTGGTTTAATTCCAACTCACACTGTACGAGAAAATCGGCCGCAATGTAAATCCAAAGCTCATGATTTGTGTGCTCACACTAAAACGGCCCGTCTGCCCCACAGACCATCCAGTTGTCAATAAAGATTAATTTGAAAGCTCAGAGGCAGATTTGTTTACTAGCAACAATACTCACAAAGGCAGAAGCGTGTTGCCTTGATAATTTATGCTATCCTGTGTCCCAAAATGACTAAAAAAAGATTTGCTGGGGCATATGGACTCGCAGATGGCTTGGAATATGTGGACAGTAACGTTATTGCCTGTCCATTTTGCAGAGAGAATTAGAGGAAAGTTAGCTAAATTACTGTTGTTAGCTTGATGGCTAACAATAGCTATGATCCGATTACTGTATTTTCCCCTTGTTGTGCAGTTGCATGTTGCCATGTTATTCAGACGTTCTGTTGCCACTTCGGACAGGTGCAGTGTGAAAAAAGTGCTGACGGTGGTGAGTCGAATCATTGCTCTGTTTCAACTGAGCAAGAGCCTGAGTTGGCCGTCCAAAATTTCTGACATGTCAGATGCATACGTAAGCGTCTCCAGCTATCCGTTTGCTCCCTGTCTGAGCCGCAGCTTTTTAATAGACTTTTATCCAGTTTAAAGTCACTTCTTAACCTATACTCTTAGATCTTGGGCTTTGTATACATCTCCTTTAACTGGATGATAGACTTTGGTAATTGGATGCCCACCTCTAAATATTTTCAACAGTGTAACATTTACCCAACTGACAGTGTGGGAAAAAATCAGCTGACAGCTCCTCCAGGCTGCTAACTGTAGCTCATTTACGGATCAAACAACAAACATCAGCTGTTAAGAGGCCCATCTCCAAACTTCATTTCTAACATTCTTGAGAAAGCCTTCATTCATCAACTCCTCCGACTGACTGAGAGTCATAAAATCTTCGATAAATTTCAATCGGGCTTCCGTCAAAACATAGTACTGAAACAGGACTCCTTAAAGTTACTAATGACATTCTTATGCGTGCAGATAAAGGTGAATTTTCCATACTACTTTTACTTGACCTATCAGCTGCATTTGACACCATTGATCATGCCATCTGAATCAATAGACTTCCGAACTGGGTTGGTATTTCTGGTACTGCACTTGGTTTGGTTCTCCTCACATTTATCTGACAGATATTTCAATGTCCATATCAACAATTATGTCTCTTCCCCCGCTCCTCTCTCTTGTGGGGTCCCTCAGGGGTCAGTCCTCGGACCAGTAACCAGATCCTCGGACCCATACCTCTAGCACTACCTCATATCACTGCTATGCTGATGACACGCAGCTCTACTTCTCTGTGAAACCTAACAACTTAAATAACCTAACTGCCATCCATGACTGCTTAGCTTCCGTCACTAACTGGATGTCTCAAAATTTCTTACACCTAAACCCTGACAAAAATGAGGTCCTTGTGATTGGTTCTGATAGTTTTATCAAAGAGGTATGCTACTGGATTGGCCCTCTCGCTAGCAACATCAAATCCACTTTTAGGTATTCTGTTTGATCATCTTAATCTTGATTCCCATATAACTAAATTAACTCAATCCTGCTTCCTACATCTTAGAAATATCGCAAAATTAAAATCCACTTTGTCAGCCAAAAACATAGAACTCTTAGTACATACCTTCATTTTTTTCTTGCTAAGCCTACTTTAATTCACTCTATACTTGCTTCTACAAATCCTCCATAGCCCGTCTTCAGCTGATCCAAAATGCAGATGTAAGACTGTTAACACTACTAGACACTAGTCATCGTTTCCACATCACCCAGGTTCTTGCTTGCTTGCTTGCTTTCCTTCGCTGGCTTCCAATTAAATTCCGTATCGACTTCAAAATTTTGTTTATCACTTACAAAGCCTTGCATGGCTTGGCCCCTCCATACATCTCAGAGTTGTTGAGTCCCTATAATAGCTCTCGGCAACTTCGTTCTTCTGATCAAGGCCTTCTATCTGTTCCGCGCTCTCACTCTAAAACTAGGGGTGACTGTTCATTCTCAGTTGTTGCTCCTAAACTGTGGAATAACCTTCCTCTCTCGATTAGGTCTGCAGATTCTGTGGTTTGCTTCAAGCAACTGTTGAAAACCCATTTTTTAGGTTAGCCTTTTCTTAACTGTTCACTGCTTGCCTCAGTGCTGCCTCTGATTTATCTGATTCAACCTATATCCTGCCTCTGGCATATGTTTAAGATATGTCTGTATGTATGTATGTTAGCATGTAAGTTTGTATGCATGTAAGCATGTTTGTTATGCGTTTGTGTAAGTATGCATATTTGAATGTTTTTGCATGTTTGTATCTCTTTTATGCCATGTTAAGCACTTTGTAACTGTATGTTTTAAAAAGTACATTTAAATAAAATTTATTATTATTATTATTACATTATCAGAGAAAGAAGAGAAATTCATTAAACATTAATGGCTAAAAGGTAACTAGTAACTAGTACTGTGAGTAATTTTTAAAACAGTAGTTTGTACTTTTACATAATTACTTTTTTAACATTTTTACTTTTACTTGTAATTGAGTAATATTTCAGCAGTGTAACAGTACTTGTAGTTGAGTAAAAATGTTCAGCACTCTGTCCACCTCTGGTGGCAGGAAGCATGGCTGTGATGTGATTTCATGTGAAAAACATCTATTTGTCTCTTACATGGATGCATGGTGGGTCAGAATCTCAGTCAACACAACATAACAACATCTATGTGATTATAAACGGCTTGTGGAACTTTTTTGGCTTTTGGACGTCTTGCTTAGCGAGACCTCTCCACTCGCTCCACAGTAGGCGAAACGCCCCCTGGCGACAATAATTGTTCGTGTGGATTCATTTTGAAAGGGCAACAACTGATGAGGGCAGAGTAATGACTGTCTGACCAATAAAGTGTATTTTTTCAAAAATCTTTCTCAGAGCCTCAGAGAGTTACAGATGAGCATATTACAAATTTGTGTGGTCCTTTACGTTTATGCTCAGGAGTGAGACTCATAAAGGCTCTTTGTGAATTTTAATACACTGAGAAAATTCCATTTTGCCAGACGGAGGCAGAGACTGAGACACTGACAGAGGCAGAGACTGAGACTGAGCGCAATTTAAGGTGGTTTATTGAACAAACAAAGGAAGAGGGAGGCAGTGAAGGTGGAGGCTGGAGTAGGTGATGAGGCTTTAGGAGACGTCTCTCCAGTGCTGAATGACACACGAGGTTTGAAGAGAAGCGCTGGAGTAGACAGGCCGAGCAGAAGGACGCTGAACACCCGGGCAGAGGAAAGAGACGATTAGGCGAAGTCATTCATGAAGCACACCAGAGAAATTTAATTCACACTGGAGATGACTTCAGAACGTGAGTGAGCCAGTAAGAGTTATACCACAAGTGACAGATCAGCCTGGCGCTGGAGCTGCAGAGGGTTGATGAGATGATGAGTAGCAGGTGTGTCCCCCATGCTGCAGCAGGAGCACACACACACACACAGACACACACACACACACACACCGAGGAGAAGCAGGAAAAAAAAAATCTAAACCTGATTATTCAGTAGCACATTAAGCATAAGTAGCTACGTGTTGAGTCTCACACCACAAAAGTTCTCACTGATTTTGGTCGTTTACTTTGAAGGCCAACAAATAAAGCTGCAGAATTTCCTTTCAAAACTCCAGTAATCAAAAAACAACAAGCCCACACACAATTTTCTTTTTGTTTTCACTGAAAGACAGCAGCGCGCTTAATGAACAGTGTGGCCAAAATAAAAGACACTCTCCTCTCTAATGGTACTTGTGTGTAACCTAATTTTTCTTCTCCTTTTTTGTTCATCCCTTAAGGTCAAAAGATATTTTTAATTAAGATGGCACCTTATTGTCCGTTTCATGGAAATTTGTATTGCAATCACGTGTTCCAGCAATCATCAGCATAAAACATCTGACATAAAAGCATCTGTTGTCATCATGCACATTGATCAATTCAATTTTAATAACACTGATGTGTGTGACACGGTGCACAAGCTGCCCCTGTAGTAAGTGCTTTCACCATTATTTAGTCTGGGAGAGGACATGTAAACAATTTCCATTGGTAAAAAGCTGTAGAAACTGGCTGGATTTGAGAGAATTTTCAAGTGGGTGGGTGTTAAAATGATTTTGAGGTGTTTCAGGTGTGACGACCTTCATTCATCAGGACAAATGAGGCGCACTGTTTCCCAAAATCCATTCAGATGATGGACACAACACAGTTTCTCCAAAAATACTTGCTTTTCTCACCTGTATGAGACGAGGGGGATATCATCAAAACTGAAGTGCCATCTCATTCAACATTTCCTGTATACCACAGGACTTTATCATCACTTTTGTTGACACGCAGTCAGAGTAGCAGGGCTCAAAGATTCATAACTAGGTGTGCACAAAAGTTGAGTTATGAGTGAGAGGTGTCACTTTTATACACATGTATGTGCATGTTTATGCATGCATGTTCAGGATGTGTTCAAGTTGTTTCCAAACAGACGTGTTTGCATTTCTCTCCCTACATGTTACATGCAATCGGACCGTGTGAGGGATCCATAATCGTGCAGGCAGCCTCTTTTGGGAGTTATCGGTAAATCCGCCTGGTTGTGTTGGATCAGATATATTCAGCATGTAACAGTTGTTGTCCACCCTTCAGTGCATATCATGATTTTCATGTATTTTACATGATGACCCCATATTCACTTCATAATGACTCCACACTGATGAGCATATCCAAGTGATGTAAATCAGCGACTCACTTCACAGTTGAGCACCTGTGCGACTGCATGCAAACAGGCTTGAATGCTAAATGCAAATGCGTGATACCACTTTTACCAGGTCTTCAGTAATGATCCACTTTTGTTGTTTCCATTATTTTGGTGATCGGCTGCATGTTTCAGGACTCTGACATCAGAGATGAATGGTAAGTGTACCCATGTAAACGCAGGAAACATGTTCATGCCGGATCAGAATCACACTCTGAACTTTTTCAGTTAAAAGTGATAACGATAAGCTCTGAGGTGCACGTCAACTTGGATAAATACCTAAAAGTGGAAACTTTAATGATGTGAGTGATTCTGCAAAAGGAGCACGACAAAAATGATCAGATTTGCACTCACACAAATTTTTCAGCAGGAAGTCGTTCTGCCATGAAAAACTTGACGGTTTGTAACCATGTACACAATATTACAGCCTGTATTACATTTTTTGACTCTTTCATAACTGGAAGCACAGCCACAGAAACTGTCATGCCAGGCTGAACATCAAACTTGTGGTTTTGAATCATTTTCTACACTTTCTTCTACAAATCAACAGGTGTCTTGAAACCAGCCGGTTTAAAAATCTTCTCATTGTTGCATGAAAAATTATGCAATTATTGCGTAAAACATTGCCCTTAACTTCCTCAGGGCTGTTGCTCATCACAGACTACTGTCTCCACTGGCTCCACTGTTATGTGTTACAGTCTGCTGCGTATGGTAGGATTTAGTGACATCTAGTGGTTACGTTGCAGATTGCACATCAAATATCCCTCCTCATACCCTCAAAGCATGCAGGACAACCTACAGTTGCTGCAAAACGTATGGGAACAAAAAAAAAAGAAACACTCTGCAGGGGGCGCCCAGCTTACTTGGTATAGCGGGCGTTATATGTGCAGAGGCTGTGTTCTCCCTGCAGCAAGTTTGATTCCAGCCTGCCGCCATTTGCTGCATGTCATTCCCTCTCTCTCTCTCTCTCTCTCTCTCTCTCTCCTCTATTTCCTGTCCACTCTTTAGCTGTACCATTAAAATAAACACACAAAAGCTCAAAAAACATCGTTAGGCTACATAAATAAATGAATAAATAAATAAATAAATAAAAATGCTCTGCAGAGACAGTGCTTGCGTTGTCCATTCTGGGCTACTGTGGAAACATGTGAAACATTCGTGGACTTTGCTGAAGAGGACCCGCTCCCTCTGCAGATATTAAAAGCTCATTCTAAGGTGATGAAACACGGGAACCGCCCCTTGTTCCGACACCCAATTATTCCAACCATCCAATAGTCCAACAAATGCATCAATGTTCTGACATCCTGTTATTCTGACAGCGCAGAAGCCTTTTCCCCAACGCCCCATTGGTCCAAAAATACACTCACCCACTGCCGTCTCATTTCATTTCATTCATATGAGCTATTATTTGGTTCTCTGTAGGCTGTCATATTTCATGTTCCCACTCCTTTTGCTTAATTTATTTTGTACAATTACAGTCTATAATTTTTGCATTTTTTTCTCCCCATGGTTAAGATTAAGAAAAAAATTACCGGGATAGAATGTGACTCTCTGGATGTTTCACGGACCAGGCACAGGCCATGAAAACTGACAGAGGGACAACAGTCACTAAGCTAAAGCTGGCCTCAAACGTCTGAATGGTTTGGAATTTGTTCAGCACTTAGGAATTTGAATTTCAATTCAGTTTTTTTTGTGTATTAAATTTCATTTTATTTTATTTTTTTTTTTAATTGTCATCAGCCCTCTATTATTTTAAGTCATTTTTCAGTGAATGAGGCTTTATCACACTGACTGTTAAGAGTTTAGAGTGTTGTTGTGACTTTTGCATGTAGAAAGAAAGAAATGCATTTCCTTGCATTTGACACTAGAGGCATTATCTGATCTACAACACCAGTAACATACGTAAGTGGAAATGAGGCGTAAGACTGGTGAATATATTGTCAGAAGCAATGGGGCATCGGAGCAATGATGCATTTGTTGCACTATTGAGTTGTGGGAATAATGGGTTAATACAACAATGTGTCTCATATAAAAAAACTTGAATGTAAATTTCCATTTCACTATTCTATTTTATTTTTTAGAATAAGAGCTGAGTCAAATTCTGTTGAAAGTTGATAAATGATAATATGAAAATCTTAAAATATCACCTGACTCTTCACAACTGGCTGCTACACATTACGAATGTATATCCAGAGTAACAGACTCACAGAAGGATTGTTATCAGGTTGTGGTCTTGTGTTGCTTTCAGTGTAAAAACACATCCACTTTTTATAGATTGGTATTGATAAATTGATCAACATGCACATGTTGTTTTGGGGTTCACATTCTCTCACAAATGCAGAGTTATTCCTGAATGAAGGTCAGTCTGCTCATCCTTTGCCACATTTAGTAAGTAGGTCATGAATAAAAAGCCACCAGAGCTCTGCAGCACGTATGACTGTGTTTTATCACAGCAAGCGCCCCACGTTTGCAACCAGTGCGCAGAACTACATCACTGAGCACAGAAGCTAACACACCAACATTTTATATTAAATGTGAAGAAAAACCTTTGCTCGATTTAAAAGCTGACGCTTTGTAGCACAAAGTATTAGTTGTACAATATGTTTTATTTTTAACAGAAATCCTTCAATCAAATCTGTCATACCTCGAGGCTATGAGATAGTTGTCACCAATCGATAAAAAGAACAACTCAATCATAAGTAATTTGTTTTTATTGATCTCACAGCTGCAATTTAAAGTCTAGAAATGGCAAAATGTCCTCAGTGACTGTATTGCAAGGAATTACTCTTCCAGAAAAATTAATCAAACTGCCCAATCTGTTCAGCCATACGTACAATGATACACGTTTTCACAATTTGGAACATTAAAGTGACCAAAACGCTGCCGCTCGTCTCCACGGATTTTGTGAAATCTGTCTTTGAATTAGTTCCTCTCTCAAAGCAATTCATTCAGTTGGAAAGCCTCCTCTTGCATTCAGACACAGAGGGAGAAAGCGGTGGGCTGAGCGGGGAGGTGAGGGGACGCCACAGGGAGAGAAATTATCCACAATTTCATGCATTTTTCCAATTTTCCTTCTCAATGAGCCACTTCATCCTTTCACAAATCAGTATGGTAAAGCCCCAAAAAGAGAATGATCCTAGCCACAGGCTATGGCATACATTATCTGCTGTGTTTCAACACTTCAATCAGTGTTGCGTAATCCATACAGTGACTGTATGGCATCTCAAGCTAGAAACGGTTTGTTTTAAAAGTTTCTGTACGTTCGGTTTCCATAGATCATGTATACCCTCTGCTATCCACACAGAGTTATATATGTACATATACTGCATGTATATTGTTATGATACTAAAATTAGACTTGGATGTCGTGACAACATCTGAGCATATGTTGATGAAGACAGGCAATAAATTGACTTAAACCTGCTGTTTCATATATTTTTTAATTTTCTCGCTTTTCAGCAGCAGAAACCAGTTGTGAACACGACAGCCACATATCATCACTGTACCGTGCCAAACTTTTTTTCTTTATCCCCAGCTGGTGGTTAAGAAGCAATAGAATTCATGTCTGATAAATGTGAGTCTCACTCTCTCAGCTCTGATTTTGGTCTCTACCAGCTAATAAAGGAAGTAGCCCTGTCTGTTTCTTCAGCTGCTGAAAGCCCCACCAGCCTGTGCTGAACTTCGTTCATTTGTCAGTTGGTAATGAGCAGGTGGTGTGCAAGAGTTTTTAGAGCTGCTTCTCTGAAAACAGCCACCTGCTGTAGTTAAAGCAACACCAATCTCGGAACCCATCGGACCATTCGCTGTCGGACTTCCAGCAAATCACCTCCTCTAGAAAGGGCACCACACCTTTTTTTGTAGGTTTTGTGGCCATCATGGGTTTTCTTAGAGGAGAGGGTGAAGGTAGGGGTCTTCAGTCACCTGTAATCTGCAACCTCGCAGCTTGAAACCACTAAATACACTCTGGACCTGCATGGATACAAAGGCGAATATCTTTAGTATAAGCATAAACAATCAAGTTAGTTTTAAAAAGAAGATGAAAATGTGGCTCCAGGACAATTTGAGAGATCAAGAAAAGTTGCCGAACACAATGTCAAGTTTTCTGTTGATGCTATTGCTCTTGTCTGTCGTTCGGGCTGGATTGTAGATCAAGTGATGATTTATGGTGTTGATGCCGTCTGGCTTCTTGGACTTTTTGCCGTCTCGCTCTAAAGTTTATATAATATCACGGACCACAATGGAAATAAGTCTTTGACTTCATTGTGTCTTTCCATGACAATGTAAACGCTGTGTTTGTATTTTTCCACTGCTTTTATATTTTGTTAACAAATTAAACTAATACTAAACTCTAAACTATTTTAGAGTAAACTCGAACTATGCTTACTACAAGTATTTGTACCTACAGGGAAAAATGAAAAACTTTGTTCTGTAAATATCTATAAGCAAGATACCAACCTTATAAGTTCTTCTTTCTCATTTTCTCCTAAATACCCAGTGGCAGTTCTTATAAAATACTTACAGAGCTTCTATTTCCTCGAAGTTTTCAAATTTTTGGTCCCTTGTTCCTTCTTACCAGCACTCAAGTACCAGTAGGAGCCAGTCAGCCTATTTCATATGCTCCTTATTCATATGAAGAAATTACAACCTAAGTTTCAAATAACTGCACTGTTAAATGTCAGAAACTGTATGTTGCACTTATATTTTACACCTTCCGGCGGTGCAACCTTGGACACACCGTCAGTGATGGCGCGGGGTCGTCAGGT
This sequence comes from Naso brachycentron, assembly GCA_029874485.1. Taxonomy (NCBI): domain Eukaryota; kingdom Metazoa; phylum Chordata; class Actinopteri; order Acanthuriformes; family Acanthuridae; genus Naso; species Naso brachycentron. The sequence goes on along the minus strand of JAQFJA010063987.1, from coordinate 367 downwards.
GTTTCGGGTCTTATCATCAGACACTCTGACCTGGGCGACCCAGCAGGGTGATCAGACCCCGGCTAGCAAGGTATGCCACACATCACCCCTCTGAAAGAGTCCGTGGGAAACCAAGATGTTCTTGATGGCTCTTCTTACAGTCCACAAATCCCTTAAGAGTTCCAGGACGCCACAGAGATTGTTCTGCGAAGCGCCTGCAGCAGGCCTTCACACCCCCCCACCCCCAACACTCAGCTACCAGGGATGCAGAAGTGTCACAAATCACACTTTAAGTTGCAGACTGTCAGTGTGCAACCTGGTGTTTCATTTAAATATCCAGACGTAACGCAGGCTCAAGTTTCAGCTCGTCAGAAAGTGCAGAAGTGGA
>JAQFJA010063985.1:0-15892 GCA_029874485.1 Naso brachycentron | reverse complement strand
TGTGTGTGTGTGTGTGTGTGTGTGTGTGTGTGTGTGTGTGTGTGTGTGTGTGTGTGACCAGAAGGATGTGCGGGGGTGTGTTTGTCACAGGAAGCTGTCACTCTGGCAGGAACACACACATCTTCACTGATACTTGGACATGCAAACTTCAGGACACGTTGATGAAAATGGAGGTGGAGCTCATGTTTACCTACAGTTAACCAGTTCACTCTATATCAGCGCATCACATTTAAACAAGATCATCGTTAGTGCTCGCTGGCACACGTGTGGAAACCTGCATTCCTCACACGGATCCATCTTCTCTGTCCTCATGCGAAGGATTGTGTGATCGTGATGGAACAGAGACGCTGCTATTAGGCAGGATTAGGACTCGACCTGCCCGGCCTTGTTGTCTCTCCCTCTTTCCTTCATGAACATAATTAAAGACTTAAAGGGGGGAATTTAGCAATTTTATTATGTTTCTTAAGAAGTGAAGCAGGGCGAGAATGGGCACGCACACCAGAGCAGGAGCTAAGTAACATGTTTTTGCTAATAGGAGTACTATTTGCACTGCTTTATGCATCATCAGGTCATGTGCCGAGTTTTTTAACTGTTTCCCTCTTCCTCATATTATCCCCAAAATTTCCCAAGCAGGAAAGTCTAAGATGTTCATTCGTTAAGATACCAAATCAAAGATGTGGCAGAAACTTTGCCTGCACGGACTCTAGTGCACAGATGATGTTTAACAATCAGGAAATGTTTAGAAAAATGGAGCTTTGAATCCCTGAATTCTGAGTAGAACAAAGTGCTCCATCACCAAACGACGTCACCTCCTATGTGGACAGAAACACTGTTGCACCTCAAAGGGGGGGATCCCAGAGGTCACATGATCTCTGCAACCCCCCACCCCCCTACTGGTATTGAGACGTCCAGCCAAAGTGCTCTCTGACAGTCCACATCGCCATAATATGAGCTTCTGGGGGTTTGTCTTCTCTGAGTGCAGGAGCACAACATGAAAATGATCTCAGACCACCGAGTGTAGAGCAGCGTGTCACTTTTAAAGGGAGTGCAAACACTGCAGTGGCCTGTTTAGTGTCAGAATTTAACACGTTTTAAAGTGACACCAGAGAGAAGCTTCCTTTCAAAATGCAAAAGCAGTAAACAAAAGCTCAGGCATGGAAACATAAAGACAACCCTTTTGGCAACAACCGCAGAGCAACAATAAAGTCGGGATTCCCCAAGTTTGCAAAGTTTTCTTTCCCACTGTTTCAATCACATCTTCCATTCCCTGTGGAAATCATTAATCATCATCTTTATACTCGGTGATGTTGAAAGACAGACTCCAGTCAAAGTCTTATTTGCACATCCTCCACCTTTCAGCACGGCTGCAGGCACACTTGGAACGAACCCCCTCTCTCTCCAGGCGGGCACCCGCTCATTGGCACGAACAACCAGGTACAGGCAGCTTCATGCCAGCTTAATGATGTCATCTGATGGCAATGAAAAGATCCCTGAGACACGGCATGCAGTAAAAAACTGCAGTCGGCACAGACACAGACAATAGAAGGGACTGAGGTCTGAGCCAAAACAAACTGCAAGCCGCTGTCGGGACAAGAGCGCAGACAAAGCGAGGGAGGAACGTAGCGTGAGCGGCGGAGCAGATGAAATGTGTGCTCAGGTGTAAATCACTCATACATTACACACCAGCAACACATGGGAAAGAGGGATTGGCACAGAGACATGGCAAGTAAGAGGACAAGTTTGTTACTACAAATGCTTTGGCCGTGGTCGTGTTTTGACAATAGGAGGGTGGAAAACCCGAAGCGTGGAAGGGACAGCCACAGCAGTATAAACCGTTAGCTAAAGTCTTTGACAACTGGCCAATTTCTGCCCGTCCTCACCTGAAAAACGCCTGTATTGGTCGTCTGCAAGCATGTTATTAGAATCATATGTGTGTTTATTGTTAGGTGGCAACCAGGTGCTGTAGTAATCATGACGAGAGCAAAGGAGGAAATCAGGTGTTAAAGTACAAAGAGCATGAAAGTTTGTAGTTGTGAAGGATGTGTTACGGATTAGTCAAACACAAACAAGACTTTGGAAAGTGTGCTTGTGTCACGTTTAAGACCAAAAGTAATCAACACAGTCGGGCCACTGGACAAATATTTCACTATATCAACAACTGGTTTGTTAGAGCTGTTAGAGCTTATTTTGCTAAATTTCACCCTCTACAAAATTAACCTGTAAGCACCAAAAACATTAAGGAACAGCCTGCGGTTCTCTTAACTGTGATTTGAACGGAGAAGGACCAAAGCAAAGAAATGCTGGCAGACCGCCTGTGAAACAAGGTGTACAAGCTGACGGGCAGTGAGCTTAAGAGTTGAAAATCAATTCAACCTGCACACGGGTCCAAAAACTGTTTGAAAAACATGACGCACAGCAGTTCCTATCCGTATTTTTTAGGCACAAATCCACTGCAATCACTGTTTGATGGGTTGACTTGTTTTTAAAAATTTTAACATGCCGCACAACCCAAAAACACCACCAAAACACCTTTACATTGCACACGTCACGCTGACATGCTGATTTTAACCTAAAAGCTACCTGGTTTTGTTCTGGTGCCTGAACCAAACTGTGAGCAATACACAACCACCCGACGAGACATTTTCAGGGACGGAGGTTGGAGTTGCTGCTTTGTGTGCCACCGTCAGTATTTGGAGTCAGAAAATTTCATCTGAGCCGCATCCAACACAAAGGGAAAGTAAAGCAAGGCAGCAACTGTTTGTCTTTTCATTCAATCTCATTTTGTCTTGGTAGTAAACAAACTGACAGTGAACTACTTGGCCAGAAGGGAAATGGGACTTTTTCATCGACAGCAGTTGGTTTTGATTTTCTGCATGTTAAACATCCCACAACTGTCTGAACATCTGGCTTTGGTTTTGTCCTGCAACTGTTGTGCAACATGTGCAGAGATTATTACTCTGACAAATCGCTCTGCCGTGTAAGTGCAGATAGAACAAACTTTATATCTGACTGCTAAATGTTTAGACAGTGTGACAGATTCGCCGGCTCCACACAGAGACGAGTAACATTACACCACAACACGGCGTTTACAATGAAATAACGTTAGTTCACAACGACGGTTTTATGACTTGATTTCAATTAGCATAACAAAGTAGAGCCAATAAGATGTATGATGCTTACGATAACATTTACCAAACACATTCAGACTGTATTAGTGGAGGATCCATTAGTGCAGCATAATGTTAACATTATGAACCGAGCTGAGCAGACACACTGCTGAGTTTTAAACATGGAATTAACGTCTCAGCTCCTCCAAAGATGTTTATATTAGCTTGAGATTGCCTCGACAGGCTGGGCAGAGCCATTTTCCCTTGTTAGAAGTCGATAAAACACACTTCAACTTCTTGTAAAACACACAAATAAAGAACATTTCATCAGTTTCGTGAACAGTTACAGAAGCTAAAGGATGGAACCATGTCTTTCTAAATCAAACATTCATTAACACACCTGCAGAACTAACAACACTCCCATCAACCTCAGCTACACCTTCTTTGTTAGCATGCTAACACGCTACGCCAAGATGGCCAGCATGATTAATATATCAGCCTAAGTTACAAAACTGTAAGCATCAGTTCAATAAAAAACCCTTCTGATAATTTATCTGTTCTCACAGTTTACACAACAAACACACACATGCAGGGACAGTGCCCCCCCCTCAGGTAAAGATGGAGGCGGAGCTACAAAGTAAAGAGAGGACAGGTGGGACATAATCTTTGGAGGAGGTGGAGGAGAACCCTGAAACACGATCTGAATAAACTTGTGTGATTTCTGTCTTTGTACCTTGGGGGAAAATCTGTTCATATATGTGGAGAACGTGTGTGTGTGTGTGTGTGTGTGTGTGTGTGTGTGTGCTTTGTCTATATGTCACAATAGACAGCGATTACACACATACAGAGGTAGAAATCTGAGAAATAGCTAATGCGCCTCAGAAGAGCAAAAAACTTGTTACATAGTTCTGCCTTCACTGAGAGGCCTGCAGACACACACACACACACACACCTTCACCAATGTAGTTTAAGGTTTCGTCGAAACAAGTGTAAACTGATCAGTGGGTCCCCATGGATCAACTTGAGACGATAAATGCTCCCTTACACTGCCCTGTGTGTGTGTGTGTGTGTGTGTGTGTGTGTCGCTGTGGGCTACAGGCAGAGTGCCAGCAGGACGGCCCGGTGCAGATCATTTAGGATGATCCTCATGACGCGCTGAGCTCAAACTAAGCTGGAACAACCGTCAGTACACCAGAAATACTCGTTTCAAGAGAGGAAAAGAAGAGGCATCAAATGCAAAGGTTTCTTAGTTTTCACTTTTGCTGGGCCGTTTTACATTCGTTTTATTTCTTTCCAAAATCAGTTTTTTCCATTTTAATTTCCCAGCTAGCGTTAGCAGCAGCACAGTGTTTTTCCTTGTTTGTCACACGTGTTCTTTGCACATATCTACATGTTTCCAATCGACAGTATGTTGACAGAATTTGCATAACAGCAAATCACCTGCCGCAGTGAACTCACTTAGAAACTGTTCAGCTCTGTATTTCGGTGTAAGTGACAAGGTTAGTCGTTTTTTTTTGCCGACTTTGCCGGCGTCTCTTTTCGACATGCTTGGATTTTTTTTGGAAGGGGGTGGAGGTGTTGGTGAAGTGACGTACAGGTAGTTCCACGCATGAGTGACCCCCAGAATGTTCCACTTTCTCCTGAAGACACAATTTCAGTCAAACTACATTCCATGTTCAACTGTTTTCAACATGTTTTATTGGCCGATTCCGTGATTCTGTCTACGATTCAGTAATCGTGGAAATTATAGAGCCCCACTTTGTATTTTTTTGGGGGCATTAAACAAACAACGCATCATATGTTAATTCTGAGTTTCAAAGGTGCTCCAGCTGATTTGTATCAACCTCATCTATATCTGTAAAAGCAAATTTCTTAAAAAATGTCAAACTAGTCCTTTAACTCTGTTCTGTTATCACATCAAATCAGTTGGGATTGGTTCATCAAGAGGGCAAAGGTGTCTGGTCACAGCGATGGCATAAAGGTGTCTGCAGACTGTTCCTTTAAAGTCCCATAAACAAGAATAAAACCAACGACCCAATGAGAAAACAGCTGAGCTTTGCATTTAAATTCTTCCTCTAAATCACTGAGCCAACATGCACCTCAGGTTACCTCGGCGTATCCCTCCGCCCTGCCAAAAAACACCTCGCACTGCCAAGTGCTGCTGCCAAACACGACCTATTTTTAGCAACGGAAGTCAGAGGGGCAACTTCACTCCTCGCCTTTTTCCCTTGTCGGGGTGGTGTGAAGAGAGGGCTGGTGGTAATCTGGACATAGACATGTGTGTGTGTGTGTGTGTGTTAAACTGTTACACATAGCAGGTATGTGTCCCAGGATAGACTTCTGTAATTTATGGTGTGTCTCCATGTATTTTAAGGACATGTAAGCATTAAATCTGTGTGTGTGTGTGTGTGTGTGTGTGTGTGTGTGTGTGTGTGTATTGCTGAATTCCACACTCGCAGGCTGAAAGACAACAGTTGTGGCACTGAGAGTCACACACACACACACCTTTTTCTTTATCATCACTTTGCTCAGCCTTTTCTCTTCTTTCTCCTCTTCATCATTCCCAGCTTTGTTAACATTTTTAGTTCAGGAGGAAATCGTCCGCCTGATGACAGTGTTACATTTTAAAGGAATTGTTGGACGCTTTGGGAAACGTGTTCATTTGTTTTCTTGCTGAGAGGTCAGACTGAAACAGGGAAAAGCGAACCTGTCCAAGGATCCTCTAAGGCTCTCTGATCAACACCCTGCATCTGTTTTGTGTTTCAAATAACATTTAGTTTTAGACGATCATCAGGTTACATTCATCAATTTCATCACCAGTGTGTAGAGTTTGTATTTTTCTTGGTGTCTTTATAGTGAGCGTTACCTACGAGTTCAAATCATAAAAACTGAATCAGTGGAAGTAAAAAAACAAAAAAGAAAAAAAACACAACTTTAAACACAAGCAATTTTTTTTTGGCATGTAAAAATGCTTGAATGAAGAAAACAACAGGAAAACAAAATTCTAACAAAAAAAGATTCTATTTTGGCCATTTTGGTTTGGTTTTAGTTAAACCTTTTGTTCAGTAGTTCATAGATTACAGAATCGTCAACATAAATGATCTGCCTCCGCTTCTCTCATTGATATCAACGTCTCTAATTCCTCGGTGAGTCGGGTCACACTGGTAAAACAGAACCAACCACAACGCTCGTTAACGTTGAGTCGAGACAAAGCATCATTAAAACTCTCCTCCTGCCTGCACACTCGTTTGATCGGTGGATTTTGTGGTTTCATGAGACAGACAAAGTTTCCCTCCGCTGAGTCACGCTCCATCATCCGCTGGATGTGTCGTCTGACTCTTCGCTGATTGAAGTGGAGTTTCTGTGCAAACACTTGAGCCCACATGAAGAAGAAAGTGTGTGTTTCTGTGTCACTGCTGTCTGCTCATGAGACTACTGTGCACCCAGACGGATATATCCAAACCACAACGCTTAAAAAGGGAGTAAATGAGTCATCGCTGGGCGTGTCTGTTTGTTATGTTTTTGTTTTATTTTTTTGACAAAAGGTGTGTTGAGGAGAGGAAGACTAAACAGCGAATCCCTGCCAGACGATCCCGATCGAAGAATTCCTCTTTTTTACCACAGGGGGCAGTGTGAGGGAGGACTCAAGCACGCGAGAGCGTCTTTTCCCACAGTCATCTGACCACAAATTGAAGGGAAAATCACTTTCTGACCCAAACACACACACACCTGACAAAGCCTGCAGCAGTGTAATAACACCACAGGAATTATTCACTCAGTCAAATTTCATTGACTAACTAACAACAGCAGCTTTAGTCCATGAAATCCAACTTATCACGGTGACTCACTACCTGAATAATCTGTGGGGTTTGTTTTAACCTGCTTGGAGGACCAGACAGGTGGGCTCAGTCTGGATCACATCAGTCAGAAAATCCCACTGATGATGTCGATGTTTGCACAGAGGTCAGAGGTCAGTTTCAGAGCAGCACTGGAGCAGGCAGAGGTTCACTGACTTGATCTGAATCTAAAGATCAAACTCTGCGTGACATTTTCCTCAAATGTTAGTTTTTAGAGATTACTCTGATATTTCCTTCTGAAATTCTTCTTCTCAGCCTCCCAGTTTCATCATGTCTTTAAAAGACTCACTAAGTCTTTGATCCAGTAGTTTCACCAATTAAAGGGTTGTGATATCCTCTTTTGGATTTTTTGAAGTCTGTTTGGATGTTTTAAAATATCACAGAATGACACAAAAACGTCACATCCGGATCTTTAAACATGCTTAGAATGTAAGCAATTAATATTTTTTAAATTTCATTCATAGTTTTACAAATGGGACCTTTCGTCCCTCCAGCTCTCGTCTTGGCAGAGGAGGGAAGAGGAGAATGCAGCACAGTGTGATGTCCTTACATGGAAAAGACGTGGTGTGTGACACCTTCACGCTCTGTCTAAACATTCTGTTTCTTACACATTCATCCTCCATTTTTATAGATTTATTTGTAAAAAGACCAAAATATGTTAAATTTGTAGACCTGCCCTTGAAATCTGTGACATTTCTCAGTCTGATGAGTTTCAAGGACGCACTGGAAAGTCCATAAAAGGTAAACGTGGCCAAGCGTCAGAGGGAGGCCTGGATGTAAATTACTAGACACAATACAGAGAAAACAAAAGAAAAGAGAGACCTCGAGACTTTTCTCAGTTAGACAGCACAATGCTCCTGTTGGTGTTCGTTTGTCTCTTTGTCAGCTTTTAATAGCTTCAGTCATTATGCTGAGCCTCGGAAACACAGCAGTCACACCAAAGAAGAAGAATTTCTACATATTCACCAACAATCCCAATGAAATGTGAGTAAAACAGACTGATTACAGGAAGTTTGATGCATAATTTCTCATTTCACATAAAAGAAAACAAAAGCATTAGTGGAATCTAAATGATCTAGACAGGAACTGGCATCAAACTCAACAGATGAGCAGCATATTTCAGCAGCATCCCAACAGTGATGTGCTGTTAATTTAATGAACAGTAATGATGATCAGTGGTCACTAAAGCCTGTGCTGATGATTTCACTAACGTATGTTTCTGCATTTTCAGGCTGCAAACAATTACAAAGCCTCACGCAGACATGTCGTCCTGCATATATTATCAAACTGTAGAGAAACATCCTGAAAATGTTTTTGTTTAGATGACTTATCTCTTCTTCACTGATTTATTTTGGCAAACAAACATGCTAACGTGTTAGCCTGCTGGTCCTCATCAGAGCATGAAGAACAAGGAGTGTACCGAGGAATGGGTATGAAGTTTGAGTTTGTCCTCATATATGTGGTCTGAAGGCAGAGAAACACACACACACACACACACACACACTGTCCCTCCCTCCTCTGTCGTCAGTTAGCTTCTCAGCAGCTCCTAAAGCAGCACAGTGAGGTTAAAATATCACCCTGACACTCCTGCCTTTGTGATCCGATCCACCTCGTCTTTCTCTGTCTCCTAAACACATACATCAATGTGTGTGTGTGTGTGTGTGTGTATGAGAGAGAGAGAGAGCCAGAGGAGAGGAGGCCTGGATCGGTGAGAGAACAACAGAGTTACCTACAGACCATTAGACTTTGATGGGAACCAGTAAAATACAGCCTGAAGCTGTGAATGGGGCAGACAGAAAGGAGCGCGCGTGCGTGTGTGTGTGTGTGTGTGTGTGTGTGTGTGCATGGGGGGGGTTGTTTCAAAGCGAACCAGAAAGAGAGGGAACTCGTTATTTATAAATGATGGTGACATTTTAACTCCAGTGAGGTCCAGTTATATTTAAATCTCCTAAAGTTGATCAATGGCTTTCTTTTGTTTCCGATCAGTAGTTCATCTAAGAAGAAGATAAAAAAGATCAATGACACATGTTTAAAAAGTGTCTCGTTCAGAAACAAAATATTGATATACTGATATTATTGGCATATCACAGATACATCGGTATCAGCGTACATGTTCTCTGATATTTAAACTGTTTTTTAAGGCTGGAAAAATGTTTGGACTAGTGATTTAAAATGGTGTAATTACACAGGTTGTCCAGCAGAGGGCGGTCTGTTATTCAATAACTAATGAGTGAAGTGTTTCTTGTTCGGTGCTGTGATGTTTGGAATAAAGTTTGTTCGAATGTCAGCTATCCTGCCTCCATTACAGATCTTTGACACAGGATCTGATCAACACATTCAGACGATATTATAAATATATTATCAGCCGATATATTGGAGAGCAGAATTTTCTTGCTCCCTGATATCAGCATCAGCCTGAAAATCCCATATCTGTAGGGCCCCGCTAACAAGCTACCTCATGAGTCAATCGTTCCATTTGCTTTTTGTTGTTTGTGGGCCGTGCTGGCATCTGTCGTTTCTTCCATTTACACTGAATGCTTATGACTGAATGTGAGTGTCTTACTGTAAATATGAGCGATCAGGTGGGTCATCTTGTTTACCTGTTTACCTGTATGTGGCCGAAGGGAGTCCAGGTGAAAAGACAAAAACACAGTTTTTGTTAATGTGGATCGTGGTGTGTGTCATGTGCAGACTATCTGGCTTAAATAGTGCAGAGTGTAACGGCTGCCCTCAGGCTGCAGCTCACAGGAAAAGACAAAGAGAAGAAGAAGAAGTTGAGCTTTTAGACAATGAAGAAGAAAAGAACGCAGCAGAGGATCCGTTTACATGATGGACAGTCAGGAGGCGAGGAGGAGGAGGAAATGAGCTTTCTTTTTTTCATCCCACATGAAGGTCTTTTCACTAAATCATCAAGTCGTCTACTCCTACCTGAGAGAAGTCAGGACATGCACACACACACACACACACACACACACACACACACACATGCAGACAGAAAATAATGAGAGGGAGGCGTCTTAAAATACCTTTCTTTAGTGTTGGGGGTCTTTAGGCGATGGATGTGTGTGTGTGTGTGTGTGTGTGTGTGTCTGAGCGGGGGAAGAAGCAGCTCTGAGCATGAATCTAAACAGAAGCTGTGGTTGTGGCTGACTGTGATGAAAGTAAAGCTCTGTAGGTGACATCTTTAAGATGGTTTAATCAGTCGCTGCAGCTCCTTCCTGTTCGCTCGCTGACTTTAAGGTGGTCAGACTGAGTCTGAAGGAAAGCTGCAGCTCAAAGAGCGCATGCAAAGAACAGCCTCCGTAAACAAACTCTGCATTTCTTCTTACCGCGAACGCCTTCTTTGGTGGAGGTCTACAACCTGCTGAATGAAGGAGGTTGGCCAGAAATACAGACAGATTCACTCATGATTTACAGTTTACACACACTTTTCTTTTTGCATCACATTTTTCAAACTGCACGTCTTATTTAGAACAAATCTCTGTGTGTTTTATTTCTAAGGGAAACTCTTTAGGGAGGCATTTTATTTTGAAACAAAGCAGTGTTTGAGTTCATGCTTTCTCTGCAAAGCAATATTTCCGAACAGTTTTTTGCATGTGTGTAACAGAGTTTAATTAAATGCACCGTGGATTCTTATTGGTGCGCGGGTCTCTTCAGGATACTGGGTGTGATTGGTAAGTTCATGGCCTGAGGTGGAAGGAGATGAGTTATTACATGCCCGTCACTTCAGTTCTATGTGTGAATATACAGAAACTTTGATGTGAATAACTTTTGCAGTATGTCAGTTTGGGGAAACTGTCTGAGAAAATGTGTATGTCTTCATACAAACATGCAGGAGCGCCAACTGGAATTTGAACCAGCTGCCATATTCACCTCATTTGGCCTCTTCAGATCACAACCTCTATCCCAAGATGAAGAGGAAATGACGTGGTCGTCATTTTGACTGTGATGATGACATCAACACTGCAGCGAACAATGTGCTGCGGGTCAGGATGCTGACTTTTGTAAAGGAGGGATCTGTTTGCTCCACCACAGCCGGACTCGGTGTGCAGATGTAGGAGCGAACTCTGCTGAACTGAGGTTTTCTTAAATAGACTTCATCCAACCTGTCAATAACCGAACATAATGAATGTTGGGTTGGATTACAAAGTGAATTTCTTTGGAAAGATTTGGGATTTGGTTCATTGTTACCATGGAACGAGAATCAACAAGTGACTATCACTCACTAGAATCGCTCGTTCACCACTCATCACGTCTTTATCTCCACTGGAATGAAGGCCGCTCTCACTCTGCACATCTCCATGTGCCTCATGGGGAGAAATGTCACTCAAAAAGGCTCTTTGTACTCGTTTAAACAAAGTGAGAACTTACTTAGGAACAAACACCTTCATTCTGAGTAACACAAAATGGAAAGAAATCGGTGCACACCACATTGTGCATGCATATTTGTGCATGCTGCAACAGAGCGCGAGTAACCCAGCAGCCGTGGATACAGACAGGAGGAGCAGGGGAAATGTCTCGGATACCTGGAGGCTGCGCTGCGTTGACATACTTCTATTATTAAAAAAACATCAATCTAGATACCGTAGACAACAGCTCGCCTGCAGTAATGCTCACAATAGTTTGGACTTGGGGGGCTGTTTTTTTCATCTGGTAAAGGTTAAGAGTTTTGGCATGCTGAAGCAAAATAAGGGTTTACCCATACAGACAGACGAACAGCAGGTATGTTTGCACGCAATGTGGGCACAAAGAACATCAGAGCAGCCAGTTCCTTTATCAAGTTATTCAACTTTAATGCAACATTAAAGCCTGCAAGCCAGTGCTGAGGGTCACAGAATGTATCAGTGTCTTCTGCACTGGAACAAATTCAAATCCCCACTAATGCCATCGCATGGGTACAGGAAAAGTTTCCTCCATGCATGTTCCCACTGTACATGGACACTAATGAATAAATGTGCTGTAACAGAGACTTTCAGCTGTCTGCTTCCTGTCTGCTCTTCCTTTATACAACCACGATTTACCGCTGGCCCGTTGGTATCTGGGTGCATTGCAATGCAAGCAGAATCCCAGTACTTCTTTCACATGTACCATGTGTAATTCAGCAGTGTCACTGATGAGAGCATGGAGCCAGAGGAGGTCATTTATTGAACATCCCAGCACATACCGCGTCTCAGTCTGCAGTATCCATGTGAGGAGCACAGGCATCTGCTCATTTAGGATACTGAAGGATGCAAAAAGTCAGGAAACTTGCACTTGGACACCGAATGAGCTCCTTCTACATGTGATATGTGGAGTCAGTGGGTTCACTCGATGTGAATATGCACCTCTGACTCAGTTCAGCTGTAACAAAATGTTACACTTAAACGTTTCCCGGGGCTGCGATTAGGACTTGTCAGCAGACTTGTGAATGCAATCATTATAATTACACAGGTGGGTTTTTAGCTGCAGATTAATGCGGTTTTACTGATGAAAGATGGAACGATGCAAAAGCACACTACAAGATCTGGAAAGTTCTGCAACGACTGCACTCATTTCAGACCCCAGGGTGTTGGGGTCTCAGTCTTGACAGAAACGGAGTGTTATATCTTTTTCAACTATTAATACATCCACAGAGCCTTTACTTATTGTACTCTGTATAATAACTCAGAGTTAACTGGTATGAAGCCACTTGCTATGCATCTTTTCAAACTGCAGCTTTTACTGCACAGTGTTCCTCACATTGTAATTATCAGTTTCAAGTACTATCAGTTGTTTTTTGATATTTGTTTTTTGAGTTTTTTGATATGCACCGAGTTTTTGTGTGATTTGAAATGGTGTAACTATGTACACTGTCCAGCAGATGGGGATGTAGATAAAATATTGGCTGATACACCAGATATCAGAGTTTTCTTACTGTCTTATATCGGCATTGGCATCGGCCATAAAAATCTCATATCAGTCAGACTCTAGCTTCCATATTTGCTTAGCAAAAAAGCCCAGATCACCTCCTGAAGCCCAGAAACTCGCCCATAAACAGAATTAAAGTATATTTGTGCTTCCAGTCATTAACAAAACATCTTCCCAAATCATCCTCCACAAATACTCGTCTGGTGCACAAACTGGGACAGGAATCTGGACTGTAAGATGAGCAGGAAGTGGACGTTGCCAAACAAAAACCCGGTTCTTCTGCCAACCAGACAAACAACACGTATCCGTCATGACACCGCAGAGCTCTTAACCGAGCAGTCTGTTTTAAGATGCTGATACATGCTCCTCTGGGATAATCCCACCTGTTTTATCGGCAGTTACATTTTTCAATTTAAGCTGCATATTCCAAGTGAGGCCATGCATCAGATCATAAAGGATTTACAAAGGATCTCACGTAGTTAAAGGCTGGAAAAGATTAAAGATGATTTATGAAAAACCAGGACGTCTCTTGTCTCTGTTAATGGCAAAATAATTCTCTCATCTAAATCCAAAAGAAGAAGACTTAGACTAGTTCAAAAACAAGTCTGAGTCATGTGAAACTCTGCCAGCATATATTTGCACATATTAGTCTAAATATAGACTGTAAGCAGAGAAACGTGCTGATTTAAGAGTCTAAACATAGACCAGTTTCTCACCTTATAATCACTAATAACCACACGGTGCCAAATCTCCAGCTAGAAGTTCCTCGACAGTTGTTTTTTCTTTGAGTCTTAGATCAAGATAGTGCACCGTATTCATGCCAGGAATCTCTTTATCTGACCTTCAGTCCACCCACACCTACAAACAAAATGCCTGCCAGCTATAATTTCCCTTCCTGCTTCTTCATTCTGTAATGTTTACAGGAGCCGTTTGGACGTTCTGTTGAGGATTCTTTTGTTAACAGAAGTACTCAGTGTATGTCACTACATGAAAAGGTTGGTGTTATTGTTAGGCTCAAACAACTGGTTACGATAGAAGTCGACAGAAAAGCTTATAATCCATCTGTAGACTTGGAAAGCACACCCAGAGAGAGAGAGAGAAAGAGAGAGATTGAAATGGGACTGAACTATTGCAAAGGTTTGACTTCTTCTGCCTTCAACTGATGATATCTTAAACTTACTGAGTCTGGAAGAAGCTCAGCCACCTGTCCAGCAGGATGGAAAAGTGGAGGTCGAGTTTAAACAACTCGCAAACGAGTTTTCACATCAAGAGCTCCATCCTGCCCTTTCCCCGCATTTACCTCTGTGTTAACAGCACCTTCAGTGAAAAAAAGTCTCTGTGGTTTTGTCACAATTGGCGCCAACATGAAAATTAAGTAGCAAAATGCATAATAACTATGCAAGAAAAGAGAGATTACTGAAGGAATCACGTCTCGCCATCTTTTGATGTAAAGATTGCTCCAGGATGCGTTTCAACAAGTTGGGCCTCACTGGATCTGACAAAGCATGGCTAGCTGTTAGCTCTTAGCCAACATGTTCAACTTTCACTGTGATTTCAAAAAGTCTGCTGAGGTGCTCACACACAGTTGTCTCCTTGACTGGAAAACAACCTAGCATATTGTTCATAGGCAGGATTAGAAATGGAGATGTTCTCTCTCTTCATAGTTAGCTGGCGAAGTAGCTACATTCTTGAAAAATGGCTGAACAAAACCTTGAACGGAGCTAAATTCAGGCTAATGCTAGTATGATAAGTCTGGCTCATGCTTGGTGCACAACCTCACAAACAGTGATGACAAGCTGGCAAGGTTGGACAAAATCAATCAAATGGATGAGAAGCCAAATGATTCCGTTCCAGATGTTCCCTCCCGTCATGAGGCCAAAGGTGAGGGGAGTGAAGGTGTCCCTGAGGACAGAGACAAATGGATGATGGGACCCAGGAGGGACAGCTCTAAACCAGGTGTGTAAGCCTCAGGTACTCCACTTGTCGTACACTGTGGTTAAAATGACAGATGTAAATGGCTGAACTGTCAGCCTGATGTTAGCATGTCTGGTTACAAAAAAGAATGTGGAGGTCATGGGAGTGAAGAAAAAGAGACGAGCGAGTTGTGGAAGAGACGATAAAAAGGCTAATAAAACATCAGGAGAGATGTGGTGAAGAAAAGGAAGAACGGAGGCATGTCACTGCGTAAACATTCTGAAAAGTATGACTCTGCAAACCGTAGAGAAGGTTCAGCTGTCTGCTTCACATGTGATTAAAGTCCCGTTTAATGACTCTGTTACGATCCGTAATGTACAGAACGACCGTTTATGCCCTCAAACTCAACACATCAGGCTGTACAGTACTCATCACCTCACCTGCTGCCAAGTGTGAAACACGTTTCCTCTGTCTCCTCATGGTTTACATGACAGGACACGAGACGTACATAGCTGTCCCTCACCACTGTGGGGGTGTGTGGAGAGTGTGTGTGCATGTGTGTGTCTCTCAGCAGGGGAGCGTGTGGACTCAAACTCACAGCTGCTGCTCCTGACACACTTTCCCTCCATGCTGACTTTCCTTCACTTCCTTCACTGCATCCATCTTTTGCTTTCATTACGTCTTTAACAACATTCCAACGATGAACTGGCCAGGAGTGTCCTCCGGGGCTTTTTACGCGTTTTCGAGCATGAATTCATAGAAATACTGCTTTATGTCACCCCTTTGGATTTTACAGCAAAATATATTTAATTAATGAAACCCTGACCAATTTCATTACTGACTACTGAACACTAGGGCCCAAGCAAAATGGGATTTTAGGGGCCGATACGGACACCATAACAGGGGAGCAAGAAAATTCAGATATCCAAGATATCAGCTGATATTTAAAAGATATAAAATCATCTGAATGTGTGGATCAAATCCTGTGTCAAAGATCTGTAATGGAGGCAGGATATCTGACATTTGAACAAACTTTATTCCAAATGTTAGAGCACTGAACAGGAAACACTTCACTCATTAGTTATTGAATTACAGACCGCCCTCTGCTGGACAAACTACATAATTAAA
>JAQFJA010063980.1:0-15893 GCA_029874485.1 Naso brachycentron | reverse complement strand
ACAGCTCTGCTTCGTCGCAGAGGCACGTAACCTTGGTGAGTCAGTTTTAATATTTGTTGAACACACTGAGAACTAGACTTTACGCCATATACTGAATCTTGTGACAACATCACTTTAAGACGCAGTGATGTGGGTGTAGCCTGAGACAAATACATGTACTAACTAGAGCAAGGTCTTTACTGCAGGAGGCAGTGGTGCTCATCCAGCTGTTGTCCACAGGGACCACTGGACAAAACATGAAAATTGAAGTTCTTGTTTTATACGAGGCAATATTTTATAATATTTTCAACACTTATCAGTCTAGTAGTGTAATGGTTCTACCTTACTTTTCAAGTTAAATCTGTTCATGACCAGTTTTTTAAACTAATCTTTTTGAAGAGCTTAAAAAGAAACTACACTTTTAAAATAATGCAAAACGTAAAATGTGAATTTCTGAATAACAACCAAATGATTCATCAGAAGTTGACTACAAAAATATTGCCTCAATGAGTTCATTGTGACTGTAACTTAGTGCTTTTGCATTACAACCAGCGTAACGTTCTGTCTTCATAAAGCCTCACAGAACTCGTCTTCACTGTCTTTCTCTACAGAACAGCTGGATGGATCTGACTGGACGGTGGAAAGTGTTTACCCGATCCTGGACCTGATGAGTTACATCAAAACAGAACGCCTTATCATGGCAAAGATGACTGAGTAAGAACATTTAGATCTTTAGTCATGTTAATAAGTCATTTTAATTATTTTCCATTTTGTTGTTACATTCTAGAGATGTTCCGATACAATTTTTTCCTTCCAGATACTGATTCTGATTCCTAAACTTGCACAGCGGCCAATATCGAGTACTGATCCAATACCAGTACATAAAAACAGTTTCTGTACAATGTAGGGAGTAATCATAATTTTGTAAAATAAAAAAAAATTAAATGGAGCACTGTAAAACAGTAGTGCATCAGCAACTTGTGCAGGAAAATCCTATTCCTCACACATTCATATTCATTCATTCATTCATCATCCGTAACCACTTATCCTTTGCAGAGACAGGCAGGAGCCAGTCCCAGCCGGCAGCGACAATAGTACACATCATCTTAATACCACTGAATGGGACTTTCCACTGTAAAATACTGTCAAATACAAACATTTTGCTCCATCAAAGCTCTCTGTTCTTCTTCGCTGCTTTGAAAACAATAGTAGTTGCCAGTGGCAGCACATCCCAACTTCCTGTGTACTGTTTTAGAGAGGCAAAGAAGAATTGATTTCAGGTTTGTAATGTCATTCAGAGCTAACTGAGCTAACTGGGAAGTAGCGGGATGCTGTTTAGCAACTAATAAATCACATGGTATCAGATTGGTGCACTGACTGGAGTACTCACCGATACCTCCGCTATTGGAGGCAATTTTAGATACTTGTATTGGTATCAGGACAACTCATTCCATACTCTGACAGACCCAATCATCACCCAGGTCTTTATTTTGTGTGTGTGTGTGTGTGTGTGTGTGTAGAACCCGCAGTGAGCTGCTGATCCTGTGTGGTTATATTGGAGGTCTGTTGGCCATTAGAAGACAATACTCCAGCATCGTACCTGCACTCTACGAATACACCAGGTATACACACAAATGTGTGAATGTGTGTGTGTGTGTGTGTGTTAATAATCCTTAATTTAATGCATCTTCAATCAAACTGTGAAGTGCATTCTTCTCTGAGGTTGTTTGCATGTGTAAAAAAAGTTCTTCTGCTGGTGAAATATGTTACAAACCTCCACACGTCTGTCTGACTCGTCTGTGGTCTTGTTGACAATTTCATGTTTTAGTGAGACACACCAGTGTTTGTTTGTAGAGTTATTTTATTTATTTAAAGGAGACAGGACTTTATCCAATGACAGGGATCATTTATTTACCATAAATCATCAAACCAGGTGTGCACCGAAATTACGGCCGATACCAATATTTAAAATAACATTTGGCTGTTAAACAATAATGAAACCCATTTTTTAGGAATTTTGTTTTTATGTTTATTTATTCCCCCTTTTGTTTCATGGAAGAAAGAAAAGCTGCGGCTGCAGTTAGGCGGTGAAGGGCAGCGCATGTAGCTGCACAAAATTAATGCGACACAACAGATTAACATCGGCAGACTGTCACCTGTGAATGCCACCTTCACTGCCGATACGTTGAAGCCCGTCAACACTGTGCTTATCGGCTGATACGGATGTTAAGCCTATAAATCGGTGCATCCCTGCTCTAACTTTTATTTAAAACCATTATGAACTCTACTCACTCAGATCAACACTGTGGACTGGTGTTCTTTTTTATAAAATGGTCATTTAAACTAGTATTAAATTTTATTAAATTAATAATGAGTCTGTAAGAACATGTTGAGCAAAGTTCTGGGTTCGAAATAGCTTGAAGGAGCTAAATATAAAATTCAGCATTATTAGATTTTCAGGAAAAACTAAATTTTCTGTAAAAGACTAGTGGTGTAGAATGGTATCGAGCTTCTCAGTTTCTTTGTTTTGGTAGCTGGGACGGCTGCACCTTCATGTTAGTTCATGTAAAGGCCAGCCTGAAGCTCCTCTCAAAGTAAACATGGTGCTGCCATTGGGTGGAGTTGCTGAGAACAGGGGGTGGGGTGGGTGGAGAGCCTATGGAAAAGGGAGGTGTCGCTGACATACAGGTTTGCTTTGGTGTGCAGCTGATGCTGAACTGTGACACGAGCAGTGAATCCATTTTGTATAAAGCTCCTTTTAAAGCTGTTCTAGGAGGAGTGTCAAAAACAACTAGGGGTATTTTTTCTTATAAAACTACCAGAATAACTTAATATTTGAATAATGTGTAAGTCCAACATGTTTTTCTGTCTGTGTCTTAGTCAGTTGTTAAAGCGGAGGGAGGTGTGTGTTCCTCTGAAGATTGAGCAGCTGTCTGTGGAGCTGGACGCCTGGAGGGCCTGCACACAAAATAACAGCAAGTAGGTTACACACACACACACACACGCACACATGCATGTTTGTACAGCTATCTTTGTGGGGCCTTTACATTGACTTCCATTCATTTGTACATCCTAACCCTAACCCTTACACGAAAAATACTGTCAGACCCCACACCGTGAGTGAAAATTCAGATTTCGGACCCCACATATGCAGGAAAACAAACACACACACACACACACACACACACACTCTTAAAGATAACTTAATCACTACTAAATGTTATAAATCACATCATAAAGAAAAATACTGTAAAAAAAAACCCAAACATGAAAATGATCAGGAAGTGCAGCAGGCGGTTCAGAGGGAGGTTTTGTCGAACTGAGCTTCTTCCTCATCAGTCTGCTGGAAATGATGCAACCACAGAAGCAGCTGGTGAAGAGGTGAACGATGAGGAGGTCGTCTCAGTCACGATTCTTCATTATAATCTTGCTAAGCGCACATGGAGGCCAGTTACAAAGGAGATCAGAGAGTGAAGTTGACTTGACAGACATGAAGAGCCGCTGAATGACCTCCAGGCAGACAGATGTGCTGTCTGAAGTGGTGAAAAAGACGATCATTTGCTGCCTGACTGACTGACAGATGTGGTGACTGAAGATAACCACGTTTCTGAGGTACTGACGACTTGTTGATGAGCACAGTCTGGATCCGATCTGATGTTACTTGCACTCAGTGCTGCTGTGGAGCTCGTTAGAACCAGTAACGCCAGAGGAGCTTGAGTGATTTGATAGATTTAGTTGGGTTTGTGTGTACGAAACTTCAAATTCTTTTTTTACCCATAGGCTTTATAAACAGAATGTCAACAATAAAAGGGAGAGTGCTGCAACAGTATTGTGGCCACCTGTACAGAATCCTGCCACCAAAATGACCACCTTCAAATCCGCAAATACAAAGTTAAGCCTCTTTCACACATGCACCGTGACTCTGAATGTGTCTAGAGTTAAAACTGAGGGAGCTGTGTGTGTGAACACAACTGTCAAGATTATTCGACCCAGACGTCTCCCTGGCAGCCTGCTAGTCCGATGTCCAGGTGTGTGTCATATGAGAACAGAGCAGACATTGTCTGGAGGGCATATCGACCACTTTAAAGCCCTGTTGCCTCAACACTCCTATTTATCTCTTTGAATGCACGATTCTCTCACACGATTCTCATTCAAAAAAATAAATAAATAAATTCATAGCACACAAGTAAAGACAAAATGTGCTGTCTACACAGTTTTCTTTCAACAGGCAAAGCTATTGACTGTGGGCATAGCCTGCAATAAAATGCTGGACTTGAGCTTAAAAGTCTCGTAGCTTCAAAAAAAAAAAATTTAAAAACCCTGCTCTTTTTCTTTCTTACTTTCAAATATTCATTTTGTCACCTTGTGGTGCTGCATCGATGCCGCAGCACTGCTTGCAGATTATAACTTGTTGTGCATCGTCTTCAGATTTCAGTTCCACAGGGTGAATGAACATCGTTACTCTCTCTGTCACCATCACGATTTTCCTCAGCAGTGCTTTTTTTTTTAAAATGTGTAAATTGTGGCTCCAACTCCATCAAGTAAACTGACTTCTGCCTCCTTCCTGCTTGTCTACATGCGACACGGCTGACGCCATGTCTGGCTGCTGTAGCAGTGGTGATTGACAGCAGAACACCATCAATGAGGAAGAGAAAAAGAGTTGATTGTGTTGTGCGGCTGAATCTTTGGCTTGTCTCCGACCTGATTGCTGAATTAATCTCCTCTTGGGTTTCACACTGTGTGAGTGAAACTGATAGAGCGTCTGGGATTTTTGTAAAGTAAATAAATAACACGTGAATGTAGCATGATACGAATGCACAGGGCAATACAAGCAACTGAATTGGCATCATTTAGAAACGAGAATGCATGTATGTATGAATGGAGATCATGATTTTTTTATGATTAATTGTGCAGCCCTAATGAGCACAAAACAGGCGAGAGAGCAAAGTGAAATGTGTCGGTTGCTTCCTGTTTTGTGTGGAAACTTGCTGCAAATCAGTTTCCCTGTAAGGAACAATAATGATACCTTGAACCTTGAACCAAAACAAGCACAGAGAGCAGCATGGAGTTGAACAGAACCAGATACATGTAGAAGTGTCTGAGGCATTATTGCCTTTTACGTGACAACATGCCACTCACACATTAAATACAGATCTACATGTATTGGCGTACTATCATATGTTTAAAGGAGAGCTGTTATGCTTTGTGCATGTTGTTATGCAAGTGCGAGCTGTAAGTAACATTTTATCAGTGCCCTACCTGTGTTTATTTTGTGTCAGTAAAGCGGTTATGAGTACAGTGGAGTGCGGGAGCGCACATGAGGGAAAGAGGCAGGAAGAAGTTACTCAGACCGTTTTGAGAGAATGCAGGTCGCACAGTCACAGTTTTCTGAAGATCTACAGACTTTACTGTTAGGTCAGTTGTGTTTAGCTGCTCTACAGGAATCCAAATCACAATCAAAGGCCTAAAAATGAATATAATAGCTCTCCTTTATATTCTGTGGCAGAATTCCAACAACAGTAACTGTTTTTATCGTAGCAACTTATGACTCAACATTACTTAAGTGCAGCATGTGCACTTACATCATAGTTATATCTGTCTGTTTGTCAATCTGTTTTTTTGTTTTTTTTTACAGTCCTCCATCAGAGTGCCAAAGAGACGAGTTCAGCCGCCTCGAGAGGAGAATCCAGCCAACAGACTCTGGTAAAAAAACAATAAAACAGCTCTAAACAAGGTTTATCAGGGGAGATTTTGGTGGAGGATCACAAACTGAACCCTCAGGCTACATCCACATCCCTCTGGTGGTCAAATCTCAAACACTGTTTGTTTTATGGGTGTGATGAATCAGAGAGGACACGTTTAATCAGTAAGCAAACCCAAGTGACTGATTCATCATTTCCAAAGGTTTATGCTCCTCCTTATCCATAATACAATGCAATCTGAAAAAAAGTCTGCATAATGTAGCTCCCTTGATGTGCAACTTATTAGGACATTGCATGTTGATGGGAGCTGCAGTGTGCGGATTTTCTTTTCAGTTTAAGTTCTATTGTTTAGTTTAGCACCTGCCTTAAATGGTTTTTGAATGTGTGCTCCATTTTTGTTTTGATTCAGATCACAACACAGTCCCAGATTTTTAAAAACTAAAACAAGCTCAGCTGCATTTAAAAACCTCTCTTTAAGGGATCCTAACAAAACACAAATGTCATAACGTAGACTTAGCCTTGGGTAGGTTGTTGTCTGGGTTGCAGTCTAAAGGTGGCATCATCATCAGGAGACGGAGCCCCAGGTACAGCTAACCGACCCTTTACTAAGCCACGCCCCTTTAGTTACTGTTGCTGTGTCTGTCAAGCTTTTGTAGCTTGCGTGGAGCTCACACTGTAACTAACTGCTCTCCCTGGAGAAATGCTGACTCAGTTTTGGAAAAAAGAAAAGGCGATTTTAGTCAGAAGCAGACAGAAGTTCTGCAATAAACCTCTGAATGATAAATACAGGAAGTCAAAGTGACTCAGCAGTGAAAACAGGTTAGAGTTATGAATATAAAGATACATGCTAAAGCTAAAGATCACAGTGCAGCCGCTTCAACTCGTGTTTCACTTCATTCAGAAAACAAACAAGGACCCTTGTAACAATTTAGGACCCATTTAGGACAAGCGGAGGACATGTCTCTTTGTATATTAATGTTAAAAGTTTGAGTTTGAGTTAAATGCTGCAGGCTGTTGAGAGCTGCGATTTCCAGACTGCAGCCATAGACTTTAGCTTAGCTGACCAGGCTTGCTAGGGCTCTGAAGAGCTATAAGTAACTCAAATTAACCAGCTAATATCAACTAATAAGAACATAACATGGCTTCAGTGTTTATCGAAGGCTTTCTGAAGCAGATGTAACATAAGCTGTGCTGGTTCAACAGGGAATGAGGACGCCCAAACAGTTTTGTCCAGGGCACAACGTTAAACTTTTCAGCGTTTGATTTTGGAAAGATAAAGAATGTTTATATTCTTCTAACCTTGCTGAATGATGGGCATCACTTTTAAAAATTCCCTAGACTCATCATTTAACCACAACCAGCTCGAAATCCACAGAACCTGCCTGAAAATGACGAACATCTGAAAAGACGGCATGAGTTTCAACGGAGCACAGCCGTGTGGTTGTTGGACCCCTGTCAGAGCTGGCAGATGCTAGGCTCTGATTGGCCTATTTGTGTTCGAGGGTGGAGCTTAATGAAGCATCAGTTGTCATTTATGTTTGGTGCTTTACTTCAGTGTAGTCTTGGGATGGTGAAAAAATTTCTAAACTGGTTTTACATTAAGCTCAATACCGGACCTCACCTTTCACCACTAGGAGTCGCACTCCACTCATTTAACAGCGCTCCTGAATTGACTGACAGAAAATGTTTTTATTTCTCACAGCAACCAGGTGTGTGACATCGTCCGTCAGTGTACATTCTTTCTGCTGCAGTTCTACACTCAGACACACAACGCATGGCGGGGGGGGGGCAGCAGCAGCATAATCATCATTTCTGCTCTGTATCTCTTGTGGAAGGTTGGAAAACTGAACCACGTCATGTCTGTGTTCATAAAATAATCCAGTGGTGATAAAGCTGTGTCGGAGCTCAGTGTTTTCACACACAGCTCTGGTTTGACGGCCATGTCTGTGCTCGTCGGGCCGCTGGCTGTCTGAACATGTTGCTGCAGACGTATGCCACGATCTGGCTCACTGATAAAGGCCGGCATTGCCTCTTTGCATAACACAAAACTGGTTTAAGCCCGTACACCGGACCGAACCGGTAAAACCTGAAACCTTCCCATGCCTCCTTCAGTGGACCTGTGTGCAGTAGGGCTGCAACTAATGAGTTTTTAAAAAAAAAAAAAAAAAAGGAAAAAATGCTCATCTCAATTTCTCAAAGCCAAAATATGATGTCTTCAAATTGCTTTTTTGGCCAAACGACAGCACACAACACAAAGACTTTTCATTTATTACTGGGTTGGCAAGGACTTCCCAATACATTACGCATCACGATACATGGGTCCCGATACGATTATATCACGAGACATTGCGATGTTTCACAGAGTTCACCAAAAATGTAAAACAGAGCTGATAAACTAAAGCTGCTGTGTATGATTTGGGTAGTCTGAATACAACATTTTTCTGTTGATAATTCAGCGGACAAATTGAGTCATAACTATTTAATTCAAAATTTCCTCTTCAATTTATTTGAATGGTATTGGCAATTTTCCGAACACACCTTTGCAGCTGCCATAACATCAATTCATCAAAATTGAAATGGACTCTTACAATTTAACTGCACACACTGACAATGAAAACATGAAAATAAAATGCATTAGTGTTTTTTTGTGTCACTTAACGTTAAGGCTGGGTTTTGGACCTCGTGATTCACGATATGATTCAGATATCACGAAAATAAAAGTTGCGATATATCACCATATGGATTTTTTAGCACAGCTCTGTTTATTAAAATAAATGACAAAGAAAAGCAGCAAATCCGCACATGTAAGAGGCTCAACCAGCAATTCTTTTTACTTTTTCATTTGAAAAATTGTGACCTGTCAAATGAAATGAAAGATTCACAGCCCCACCAGCTAAAATCACTCTTTTCTGTGCAGAGGTACAGCATGGTGGAGTGTAAAGTCACACACACTTCCTGTACTTTGTAATGTGAGCTCTGTGCATGTGCACGAGTGCACAGCTTAACAATGACTGAGATTTATAAATAAGGAACATGAACCTACATCTGTATATATCTCACAAAAAAGTATGTTTTGTGTATTTTTGTCTTTGTGCATGCACACAGTTTTAGTCGTGAATAGGGGATGCATCTGGCTCGAGGACTGAGTGCTGCTAAGAGAGAGCGGGTCAGAGAGCGGGTAGACTGTAGAGTTGTTGTTTTTATTTATTCATTTGTTTGTCCTGAAGCTGTGTGTGTGTGTGTGCTGCTGTACATTGTTTTATATTAGACTAAATATTTGACGTGTTGTGACTGTGTGTGTTATTGCTCCTCAGGTGCGTGCCCATCAACTTGTGCTCCCACCGTGTGATGTTGTAATCAAAGCTGTGGCCGACTACATCCGCAACATCCCAGACATTACTGACCTGGAGGTCGTCGCTGAGGACATCTTCAAGCACTCACAGGTGTGAAAGGTTTTAAAGGTTTTGCTGCAATGAGTTGTTGAGGTGGTGTTTGAAACTTGTTGATGTGTCTGAAGAGGTAAACGTAATGGTTATTGTGCAGACGGTTTTGATCACGTTTCTTTTTGAAGAAATCAGTAACAAGCTGTTTTTTTAGACATTCGAAGGTGATTCTTCTAAAACCACAAAACATTTTTTAAGGCGCCTTGCAAAACATTACCCTAAATTATTATAAGTTAAAGTGTTAGAGCTGGACAGCCATATATTTGACTTTTCGGATATTCATTCATTGGTTTGTATTCAGTATTCAGTTTTGGGATTCAGACATGTTTTCTCTCTCTCTTTTTTTTTCTTTTTTTTGCTAAATGTGAGCTAACAATAAAGCAAAAATCCAGGGCTGAATCCAAATGTCAGACCTTCACCACACTTGCAGACTGGCGGGCTTTGTTAACTTATTAAGAATGTGTAAAACAATCTCTTCATCAAAACATTACTTGAAATATGTTTGTCAGAAATGACCCAGACAGCACACACACATCTTGCCGACGCAGGCCTCAGATCGGCACATTGGCCTCCTGTTGGTAATGTCTGATGAGCATCGGCTGCATTGGCGGATATTTTAAGATGTAGTGCTCATCAGATGTCTGAGGGAGGTCAGCTTTGGGTCGGCCCACTAGTGAACAAAAAAACTAATTGATATCTTTGTTAATCCTCTCTACATCAATGTAAAACTAGAAGCTCAACTCTTCTTGTTAGGTGGTGTGATGAAGATACCATCCCAAAGTGAAGGTGACGATTGCGCCAATGGCACATGTATTTAGTCTTCATTAACTCCTGTCATAAAGGCCAATTTCTACCTCGTTGCTCACCGTGGCTTCAGTCTGATATATGCTTCTGCGTCAAATCTACTCCGTACCTTAGCCTCCACTTAGGCGCGTGCCATATGCCATAGCCTGACGTGCATCTCCCCAAAAATTTAACTACATGTTGCAGCTATGGACTCGCATTTTTGGGCTTCTCCTCCACTGCTTAGCAGCGGTGCTGCCTGGAATTGTGACTTGTATCGTTGGCAGTAAACAGACATGCTGTCTCTGTGGCTGTTTCAATCCCCTTGACCAATCGGCTGCAGTTATTGTAGGGTTAAACTCTTCCTCTGGAGTCGCTGAGCTGTCAGAGTGTCTCTGGGTGAGAAAGAGAGGAGAGAGAGCTGCCGCTGCACGACCAGCCGGTGATAAACGGTGCCTTACCGGAACTAAATGGTTTAAACTTGGTTTGTATGTGGAGAGGTAGTCCTCTCTCCTCTCTTCTCAGCCCAGAAACAAAGGTGAGCTGAAGTGTGTGTGGTTACAATGGCCATCCACCCAACATCTCCAGCAAAACAAGCGTGCCAGCCAGCGCACATATAAATGCTCAAAGCAGCGGAGCGCCGTGCGCAATCTTGCATGCAACACAACCAGCAACACAACCAGCGGTTCAGTGCTTGGTGTGGCTGTTTCTGTGAATGTTGTACGTGTTTCTGACGTCTCTCTGCTTGGCAAACAACATCTACAGCTGGCACGAGATTTGAAAGATAGGATTTTGGAGCGAGGAATGGGCTACAGCTGAGTTCCTCCATTCACACAACATTCCAGCAGACATAGCCAGTACCCCGGGCTCTCAGTGGTTCACCATCCTGGCGAACAGGATAGGAAGCAGAGGTGGGGCTGCAGAGCCAGCGCGCTAGTGAGGCTACAGAAACAGCCACACAAACCACCACTTCCTAGTATTTTTCTCACCAACGCAAGGTCCCTCGCCAACGAGCGGGATGAGCTGAAGCTGCAGATTGCACGGGTTAGGGTTACAAGATCATCTGGGACAGTTGTATTCCATCCCGAACGCGTCCATTGAGCTAGCAGGCTGCACAGCATACTGGCATGACAGGACAAAAGCCTCCAGTAAGAGCAAAGGAGGGGGGTAATGCATTTATGTAAAAAACAGTTGGTGTACCAATGCTAAAGTGATTGCCAGCCACTGCTCTGTGGACCTGGAGTTTGTGACTGTTAAATGCAGACCCATATATCTTCCGCGGGAGTTCACTGTCATACTGCTAACTGCTGTGTACGTACCACCTAATGCTGATGCTAGCTCTGCTCTTGGACACTTGAATGACACCATCAGCAGTCAGCAGAGCACGTATCCTGTAGGCTCACAGGTCAGTCTCCAGATGCTTTGCTTAACTAGAGACTGATGACAACCCTAACCCTAACCCATGTCCCTGCTTTTGATCCCGGCATATACCCTCCTCAGGAAAAGTGCTCTTACCACAACAAAGACATGGCCTGACGGTGCCTCTCACCAGCTGCAGGACTGCTTCCAGAGAACCAACTGGGATATGTTTGAACACCAGGACTAGAGCAATGGTCCTGGGCTACATCAAGTTCTGTATGGACACTGTTATTGTGGATAGGCGCATACGGGTCTATCCCAACAGGAAGCCCTGGATGACGAGGGGGGTCCAGAACCTGCTGAAGAAGAGGAATACCGTGTTCAGGTGTGGTGATGGGGCACTATACAGTGCTGCCAGAGCCAACCTGAAGAGAGGCATCCAAGAGGCTAAGGCAGCTTACAGGAGGAGTACAGGAGGACCCTCTGAGCAGCAACAACACCAGGCAGGTGTGGCAGGGGGTCCAGCACCTCACCAGCTACAAGTCCTACAGCCTCTCAGCCACTGAGGGTGAGGGTGACACCTTGCTGGCAGAGGAGTTGAACCTCTTCTCTCCCTGCTTTGAGGTGGAATCAGTGGCAGCCGTATCACACCCACCTGTCCACAGTGACCCCACACTCATGGTGGGGGAGTGTGAGGTGAGGCGCACGCTGAGGGCGGTGAACCCGAGGAAAGCTGCAGGACCCGATGCAGCAGCTGGACAGGTGCTGAGAGACTGTGCGGACCAGCTGGAGTTTTCACCAAAACTTCAACCAGTCCCTGTCCCGGTCCACTGTCCCAGCCTCCCTGAAGTCCTCTGTCATAGTCCTACTGCCAAAAAAGACCTCCATAAACAGTCTGAATGACTACTGTCCTGTAGCACTCTCACCCATCGTTATGAAGTGCTTTGAGAAACTGGTGTGGAGTCGCATCATTGACAGCCTGCCACCGGATCTGGACACATCAGTTGCCCACAAAGGGAACAGATCCAGGGAGGATGCTATTGTTACAGCTCTCCATGCTGCTGTGACCCACCTGGGGCAGCGGGGGAGCTATGCGAAGCTGCTCTTTAGCTCAGCTTTTAACACCATCCTCCCCCACAGACTGGTGTCCAGGCTGGCAGACCTGGGACTTTCAACATCCATCTGCCACTGGATCCTGGACTTCCTGTCGGGTGGCTCTCAGAGGGTTAGGATAAGCCCCCTCACCTCCACAGCTTTCAGCCTCAGAACTGGCTCCCCACAGTGTGCAGAGCCCCCTACTCTACACCCTCTACACCTACGACTGCGTCCCCGCCCATCCCAGCAACACCATCATAAAGTTTGCTGACAACACCACAATGGTCGGACTCATCTCTGGGGGGGATGAGTCAGCATAGAGGGACGAGGTGGAGCGGCTGTCTGGGTGGTGCAGGGACAACAACCTGGTCCTTAACACCACCAAGACCGAGGAGCTAATCACTGATTACAGGAAGAACAAAATGGACATTGAACCACTCTACATCAGTGGGGACTGTTTGGAAAGGGTCTCGACGTTCCGGCTTCTGGGCGTCCAAATTGAAGTGGACCTGACCTGGAACGCTAACTCCAAAGAACTGATTAAGAAGGCACAGCAGAGACTTTACTTCCTGAGACTCCTCAGGAAGAACAACCTCTCCCAGAAGCTGCTTGTGGCCTTCTACCACTGCTCCATATAGTGTGCTCACATACTGTGTGTGTGTCTGTGTGATAGTTAGCTGTACGACGGCAGAAAAGAAGGCGCTCCAGAGGGTCATCACCACTGCTGAGGAAATTATTGGCTGCCCTTTCCCCACCTTGGAAGAACACTTCATCTCCTGTTGTCTCACAAAGGCAAAAAATATCCTCAAAGACTAATCACATCCAGGACACTGTCTGTCTGAGCTGCTGCCCTCTGGCAGCAGATACAGGATAATAAAAGCAAGGACAAACCAGTTCAAGAACAGCATTCCACCACTAAGGGCCGTTGAGCAAGGCCCCTAACCCCAGTGGCTTCTGTGGAGCTGCTCGGTTGCTGCAGACCAGACTGTCATTGTACTGTGCAGCTTCCAGGTGTGAGTGTGTAACTTTGTGAATGTGATCAGGGTTCACCTGAAAAAGAGAGAGTAGCTCACTCCTAGTGGAACCCCCTGAATAAATAAAGATTCAAAAAAACAAAAGCAAAAAAAAATTGAGACCCTGAGTTTGAATCCCAGCAGTGTTTTTTTAATTTCGGCTTTTCTATGCTGCCCTCTGTGAAAATCTTTCAAACGCTACCTGGTGGGCATAGTCAAACAAATGCCAATGGCTCAGCGACATATTTATAATTAGCAAACTCTCCATGCTACACCTTGATGATGTAAATTTATATATCGGGCCGACATCGGCACGTCGTATGCGTGCTGTGTGGGAATAGGACTATGTGCCGACGTCACTTTCCCTTCTGTACACGCCCCCTCTGTCATACTGAGTGGCAAAACATCCTCCAACATTTTGCTATTTAGCAGGGGATACTGCAAAAACAGGAGTCAAACTTCCAATTATCTGCCTAAATTAAAGACATTTGGACTCGACAGTGATCATTCCAACTTCACGAAGCACCAGCAGTCCACAGACATAGACAGCTGGTCTAGAATCAGGTTTCCTGATGTTTATTGTTACCTGATTTTGAGGCAGGGAAAATACACAAAGTCTGAAGGCAAGCAAAAGTCTGGACATCAGCCACGCATAAGGATGCTAATAAACACAATTTCAAGGTATCCTGATCTTTTGTCGCAATATCTGTGCTTCTGAAAAGTTCTCATATGGTTGGCTGTACAAGTGTGCCAGCTTTGCTGGTCGACATCCTTCGGCTGATTCTGTGAAAGAAAAATAATGAGATCTCAGTTATCAGGCAAAGCTTAAGGACAGTGTACTAACAGAAAAACACATAGTATGCACTATGTGTGCGTACTGATTGGTTCGACTCTGTTGATGTTTCTGATGGTTCCTCAAATGCAGAGTACCTCATACATTTCTGTTTTTCTCTCCGATGAGTCAAGGCGGAGATGTTGCTGCAGCTGACTGTAGACAAAAACACCCTCATAGCCGTTTATACTTCTGCAGTCGGTGAAGTGAGAAATGCTTTCCCAATATGTACCATACTGTACCATCAAGTTTTCAGACAGTTGACTGTGATTTGGTAACAAAGCATCAGTTCTCTAAGTGTCTCTGGTGGAAAGTGATTTACCATCAAACAAAATGAGCAAGGAAAATTTGTGTTACGGCATCTACGAAGTCATATAAGTCGTAATGTTGGGATACGGAAAAATTTGTTTGAAAATAAGATAATATCAGTCATTTAAATTTTTCACATAGCCACGGATGTTAAAAAAGAAAAAAAAATGGCTGCACTTCAGCAGAGAAACCTGGTTCACTCTTTATTCACCTGTTCTCTGACTTTGTGTGTAATAATCTTATTTAATATTTTTCTTTTAGTCATGCACTGATGACAAAGTCATCCGCTTCAAGAAGGCAGTGGAGTACTACTCGCTGGCCAGCCAACTCCCACACTTCTCTCCACACTTAGGTGAGTTTATCTAATTATTTTGAGTTCTTGAGGTCTGGACTTGAATACTGTTTGTGATTTTCATCAGTAGCTGTGGTTTGTATGTCGAGTAGCTGGCTCTCAGATTTACTTAATTGGCTCATGTAAGAGTAAAGAGAATGTAAAAGACAGATCTGTGAATTACACTCATTTTCTTTAAATGATACTTCCACAAAATTCAATTCATGGCATAAAATGTAGTTCTTAGTGTGTCCAATAAATATTAAAATTGACTCATCAAGATTCCACACCTCTGTGTCAAAAGGGAGGTGTTTAAAAATTTGACTACCCAGTTACTGGAATTGAAAATAGAGTTGTTCCAATACTGATACCAGCATCCAAAATGCCGCCCATACTGCCAAAAATGCTGATATCACTATCAACGAGTACACCAGTGTGACACCAATCAGATACAATGTGATTTATTAGTCACAAAACGGTACCCAGCTACTTTCCAATAGCTCAGTTAGCTCTGACTAATGTTACATACTTGAAATCGGGTTTTCTTAGCTGCTCTAAAACAGTACTCAGGAAGATGCGCTGTGCTGCCACTGGGAACTGATGCTTTTAAGATTGATGAAGAAGAACGGAGAGAGCCAGCTGAGCTAGCAAGATATCTGAATTCGGCATTCTTTTACACTGGAAAATCAAAGGAGATGTTTTTGTTTTTCATGGGCTGGTATTAGATCGGCACTTGGTATTGGCTGATACACAAGTTTGGGTAACAGGAAGGAAAAAATAGTATTGAATCATCTCTGATTGAAAAGCTACAAACTGACATGTAATGTGCTTAACATTAAAAGTTTAAAACATACTATCATGATATTTCTATATTAAATAACATTATGGGTCTGTTTTTTATTTCCATGCTTAGTTTTTGTGTGATTACCATTTTTAAACAGTAGACGTGCTCTTCAGACAAGGAGGTCTTTGGAGATCAATGAGCACCAGCAGTTCTCCAGTATTTCTTAGTGGAAACAAACTCAGTAGTTCCTGAGTGAATTTACG
>JAQFJA010063942.1:0-15928 GCA_029874485.1 Naso brachycentron | reverse complement strand
ACTTTGAGGCTCTTTGAACCAAACACAAGCCTAGACAGAGAAAACTGATTTTCATTTTAAAAAAACCTTCTTAAACCACAAATTCAAACAAATCAATAAAAGTGATTAATTACGTTCTGCTCGTCAGCTCTGTGAGCTTCACTGTGAACACTTCACTCAGTTATTGTTCACAGAATCCAAGTTATTCATTGATTTATCCATTTTACGTTTTTTCTGTGTTCTGATGTTTGAATGTTGCTCAGAGTTAAAGGGTCATCAAAGAGTTTGTGTGTCATTATTGTTTCACCATCAGCAACATTAATGATCGTAAAATGACTTTATGGGTTTGCACAATTATTTCTGGGGCAAAATATCGCCTGACAAAGGTAGTTATGACAGGCTCTCACACACACACAAATACAAGGGGAAATACACAAACAGATTTGTGAGCACTGTCAGTTTCTTTCGTGTTAACAATGTTTTACTGTTTATTTGGTCTTCACAGAAACAGTCGCCTTCAGTTGGACGGTGACTCAGTTTCTGTTATTTTACAGCTCAGTGGGTCTGAAATGAAGCAGTCCACACGTGGTTGAAGTGTAACTAAAATACTATATTGTAATGGGATTACTCCAGCAACATGACAGACAGAACGTGTCACTGTGGTCTCTGCACGCCTTCGCTCCCAGTTTGTTTCACATGAATCCAGAAAGGAAAAACATGATGATGATGATGATGATGATGATGATGAAGATGATGATGATGATGACAATCTTGATGAAGACTTTGTCCTGTCTGACGGCAGGATCAGGGCTGTGTTGATCCTCTGGAGCCAGACGAGCTGCAGGAAGGTGTGACCACCGCCAACCAGGACGCTCAGAGAGACAGGACCAGTAAGTCCCACTGGGTCTGTCCCAGTACAAACTGGTGTGTTGACGGCTGATGAAACCACTCAGCACACTGAACACAATCAGTCAGTATTAGATAACAGATCACTGATCAATAACTGTGTGTGTGTGTGTGTGTGTGTGTCTGTTTGTGTGCGCGCGTGTGTGTGTCTGTGTGTGTGTCTGTCTGTCTCTGTCTGTCTGTCTCTGTGTGTGTTGGTTCAGTGCATGTGGCGATGCAGAGTGTGAATGCGTCCTTGCGTCTCGGTGACCCCAGGCGCACACTGAGCTGTCTGATGACCTCTGACCTGCAGCTGCCTGAAGTGTTTGCATTCGCTGCGACTCTGTATCACCAAGAGCTGCAGCTGCTGCAGAGGCGGACTCCGCAGGTACACCTGGAGATGCACCTGACAGACAGCTCTCAGGGTTTACTCCGCCAGTTTATGTTTATATTTAGCGGCTGCACTTTTGTGAGTTTCTCTGCTGCCCTCTGGAGATAATACACAGCATCATGTGACCCCAGTGTTTTCCTGATTGTGTCCACTAGGGGGAGCTGCAGCAGGAGGAACTGTTTGTTGCTGTGGAAATGCTTTCAGCTGTTGCTCTCATCAATCAGGCGATTGAAGTGGGACATCTACAGCAGTTCAGCTCCTCATTGGTTAATCCATCTGCAGGACTCTCTAATGTTGACGCCGCCCTGCTGGACAGGTGCGACTCTCACCTGTCTGGCTGTGTGTCATGTGGTCTCCTGTGCTCTTTCAAAGCTAAAATTACTTTTTCAGATGAAACAGTTACATAATGAACAGTTAAAAAGGTTGATCATTAAAAAACTTGTCAGGTTGTAGTCACACCTGAGTTCACCTGTCACTGTTTTCTTAAGTAGGTGCAGGGTTGTACTGGATCCCTGACAGACCTACGTCAGGGATCCAGTACAACACCTGGTGGTGTGACGCCAGATGAATACCTGCAACGATTCGTCGATCCATAGGACATTAGTCACAAACTAATTTGATAATTGATTAATCGTTGCAGGTATCTTTCAAATGAAAAAATACAGAGAATTGCTGGTTCAGCATCTTAAACGTATCAGCTGGCTGCTTTTCTCTGATGATCATGAATGAGGAATCATTGTGTTTTGTTTTGGACAAATGAAAAAAGTAATGAGCAAATTTTCACAAACTTTTTCACATTTCACAAAGTACCCAGTTAATTGAAAAAATAACCGTCAGATTAATCAATAATGAAAGTAATTGTTAGCTGCAGCCCTCATTTCTTTGGACTGTGCAGGTGAGAGCACATTAATGTGAACTGAACAAAGGAGCCAAATAAATAGGTGAGCTCGTAACTTACCTCTGTTGACGATGATGTAATCATGATGTCATCATGTCCTTAGGTACTTTGAGTATCTGGTTGGTGAGAAGAAGCAGGCAGGCAAAGATCTGCTGACCTGGAATCAGTTGCAGGAAGGAATCAACTCTGTCAACAGCTCAGTGGAGGACGAACACCAACGTATGGGACACACACACACACGCACACACATGGTTTAGCGCTGAGATAGCCTGACTCACTGGCACTGAATTCAATGAAAATCTTGGACACTAAAAATTATTTGAGCATCATTAATTCAAACAGGATAAGAACAAACTCAGCAGACCAGCGCGGCATCATGTGACTTCCAGAACTAGCACCAAAAAGGTTTCAAGAACATACGTGTGGTCAGTGTGTGTGTGTGTGTGTCATCATGTCGTGTGCTGCTTGCCCGCCGTCCTCACTAGCAGCTTCACATCCTGAGCAGTAAAGTGCTGACGCTGCAGATGTTACATCTGTCACAGACGTGTTTTAAAACGTTATTAGACTAAACATGTTGAAATGTGCCAGTTCTGATGAGTTCAGCTCGCCAGGCGTCCATTTTACGGTGATCCGCCATGCTGAATGTGATGAGTGGATTCATCTGTTTGAATAACACAGCAGCACTGACACTTTCTGTGACATGGTGATGCTGACTCCAAGCCATCTTTCTGTACGTTCAGCAAACGCTCAGCAGCTGCCACCGGAAAGTCGGGATTCCATTTGTGTGAAAATGGGGGAGTTTTAAAACATTCCTGTTTTCACAGGTAATTTCTGTCTGTTTATCCTGCTGCAGAAAACAGATGAAGGCTGGAAGGTTATTGACTTTGCACTTTTTTCCTCATGAGAGTAACACAACAACAAGACAACTAATCAGATTTAGTGTTTGCATGTTGGTGTTTTGTCATCACTGTGGCCTCTGCGCCACTTTGGTTTAAACCAAACGTAACCAAAGTCCACCCGAAGGCCAATCATGGCATTAGGCCAGATTTTATACAGATTTTATACGGCCTGCAACAACAGAATTAAATCGTGCAGGTTCAAAATGTCATTTCGTTTTTCACCTCATGGTGGCAGCACCACCCTGTTATTTCACCTGGCTGTGTGACCCATGCTGTGACCCCTATCAGCTCATTTCTGCCATGGCGACTGGAGATAAAAAGAGGGAAGTTAAGGTTGGAAAGGTGGGAAATTAGAGTATTTTCTCGCTGAAATCCAAAACAATTGTGTTTGTTTAATTTGCCAAGAGACTATTGCCATGTGTAAGGAATTCAGTGTAAAGAGACATTACCAGACAAAACATGCTAATGCGTATGACAGCTATCGGAAAGCCACTGTGCTGACATAGTGAAACAACTTGAAATTGTCTTGGCCTCAAAACAGCAGTTCTTCATGCAGCCCGTGAGTCCCGTGGGAAATGAAAATACCACC
Source organism: Naso brachycentron (assembly GCA_029874485.1). NCBI lineage: Eukaryota > Metazoa > Chordata > Actinopteri > Acanthuriformes > Acanthuridae > Naso > Naso brachycentron. Next base: position 12,287 of record JAQFJA010063942.1, on the reverse strand, counting down.
AAAGCAAGCTACAAAATGGTCATGCTAATTGCTAAACGTGGCAAACCTTTCACAAAGGATGAGTTTATCAAAGACTGTGTTAGGAGAATGGTGGAGTACTTTTGTCCTGGGAGAAGAGTTCACTAATGTTAGCCTGGCTCATAAGGAATGACAATTGTGTCATTGAAAATAAAACTTATCGAACAGGGCATTTGTGTGTAACTTTTATGATTTTAAAAAAAATGTCAAGAGGGAGTGTCGGCCCCTGGGCATTTTCATATCATTATTTGTGGCCCTCTTTGAAAAAAGTTTGGGCACCCCTGATTCAAAGAATCTGAAGCCGCAAAAGATACCCCCCATCAAAAAAGGGGGGCTGAAACAGCCACACAAAACAAGTCCACAGGCTGAGATCAATGCAAAAAAAAGCTAACTTTTATTAAGACATGGTGCAAATACAAAAATGTGCACAGTGCTCAAAAAAGGGTGAGTCAAAGCAGCAGTAGCCACAGCAGCAAACGTTTCATTCCTCAGACTATCATCAGTGCTTCACAACACAGATTAAGACAGGCAGGTTCCCTACCAGGTGTGACCAGGTGTGGCCTTTAGTAGGCGCAGTTTCACAGCATTTTGGCAACATCCCTACAAGCCACGTCATGTTTTTCTCCTGTAGCTGACCAATAGAGGGTGCAGCTTACCTTAGAGCTGTCTAGCACTGAGCTAACACCTGTGTGTGTGTGTGTGACCTCTGACCTTCAGAGCTGACAGCTGTTAGTTGGATTAACGAGGCTGTGTTCAGAGGAGACTCTCAGCAGCTGCTCTCTGCTCTCCTGCTGCCCTGCTGCTGGGTGGAAGACATTATACCTGCCAACACCTGCAGATACTTGATGCTGCTCACCAGAGTCCAGGAGCACAAAGCTCAGGTAAATAAACATGCTATCACTCACAGGAAACAAACAGGTAACAAATCAAAGGCTGACAGGGAAAAGCACAGTGACAGCCAGACATGCTGATGCTGCAGCTGAAGTGCATCACCAGAGAATGATGGCGCCAGATTGGCTCAATGGCAGAAGACCATCAGACGATCACTGCCAACATCGACCCCGAGCATGCAACCCCTCCATCCCCAACAGCGGCTGGTTTGACTGTTGCACCACGAGGAGAGTAATGATGATCTGCTGGATTATTATTTGTTTAAATTGACTGCAGGGAGAGAGAGCGGTGTGCCGGGTGAGCGAGGTTGACTTTTGATGAGAGAGAGAGCAGTGCACTGCGCAGTTAATTTAAGCTCGTCTCAGCAGAAAAGCTCTGTGCTTATAGACACAAGACAGGCAGAAATCATTTTCAGCTCTGTGTCTGTTAGTGTGAACTTCTGTAACTGCAAAGTCCATGAAAAATGAAACCTTGCTCTGCACCTGGATGACATGACGCAGCAGATGAAGAAAGACATCGGGGAAATATGTCAGAAATTAGTGTGTTCACCCGGGTCTGATGTTTGCATCAACAGTCGAGCTGAGGTTAGCTGAAATGGGGGGGAAAAAACCCTGCAGAGTCAGTTGACCCAGGTGTAAATGGTGAGTGTACATGTTCCCATAGCACACAAAAGCCAGATTTTAGCAGGTTAACATGAGTTTTTGACCAGTGGAAAAGTGTTTTTTAGACTCACGTTAACATCAGTGTGCAGATCTTGATTTGCACATTGTGTTCAGAGCTGAGGCTGAATCTGTGTTTACATCAATGATGTCGTGTTATCTGCCCATAGATTTTACCTGTGTTTGTTGTTGCTGTTTCCACCAGCTGAGAACTCTAAACATGCACTGCAGGAATCAAATAACGTCATCAGCATTAATATACCAAACAGCCGCATGGCAATTTTACAGTGGCTGGTGATTTTTAAGGGACAGTTTACCCATAAATGAAAGTTCAGTCTTTATCTCCTCACCCTCATGCTGATGGAAGGTCGGGTGTCGCCATATTTTGAGCCTCTCTGTTCACTGTAGCTGCAACTGGTCACATGGTACACACACCTGTTCACTAGCGTTGGACTGATGGACTCTCACTGTCTGACTCACACCTGCAGCTGCATTCTACTCAGAGAGTGAGCAGGTAAACATGGACCATTTTTACAAGTTAACATGGTAAAAGAAGCTTTCAAGAAGCAGAAAACTCTGGCTAACATTAGTTAGTAAGATGAGCCTGTTTACAAAACTCAGTGCTGTGACGTGAAATTTACTTCCTGTTTCGTGCATCTCTCCCTCCAGTCTGTCTGTCTGCAGCGGCCAGTTCTAAAACGTAAGGCACGTCACTTTTGCAAACAGCCAGTTAGCTGATGGTGATGTCATCTGTCGCTAAGAAGCACAGCGTAGAGCAGCCAATAAGAACACACGCTCGCATACTTTTTGAAATGACTCACGATTGGCTGAAAATACTCCATCATGGTCCGAATCCAAACCTGAGGAGAGGAGCAGGAGTCTAGAGTTCGTTCAGACCAGCTGAGTTACAAAATGCTGAAAGGTTATTATGGGATGTTAGCGCCATGACACTAAAGATAAACTGCCTACCCCAGTTTTAATCCCTCTGAAATGATTGCATTAGTTTCTGCGGAGCACAGCAGTGTAGTGTCAGACCCTGGTCAGAGCTAGAAGATGCTTCGCTGTGATTGGCCAGTTTGCATTCCAGGGCGGAGCCTAGTGAAGGATGTGCAATGCAGTTTCCTGTGTTGCTGAGAAAGCTTCAAAATAAAAATGCAAATTAGGACATTTTCCATGTCTGAGTTTATTCCGTACATTGAAACCAGACCCGAATCAGTTTGGGATAACATCACAAAAGGTTTTTTGGGGGGGTTTTTTGTTTGTTTTTTCCTTCCTGATTGACTTGAAATTTTCATTATGATGACTAAAAAGACTAAAATGCCAGCCATTATTATTGGCCAAGACTTCACTAAACAAAAACAAGATGAAGTTGACTAAGCACCGTTAAACACTAACAAGCTCACATTAAACACAGGACTAAGTCTAAAAATAGCTCCCAAAGTTAACACCAGTTCAGCTCCTGCAGAGACACACCACCTCGTCTGCTGAGGCAGAGCAGGTTAACATGCTTAGCTCGTGGGAATCAACCTCAGAGAACCAGATAGGGACATTGTACAATTAATTTATCGGTGCGGGTCACATATCAGCATTGTCCTCCATGTATTTCTCTTCTATGAAATATTTTTCTCTCACAAACCCGACTTTTTATGAAAGGAACAGCGATGAATAACGAGCTTAGACCAACTGGACGAAGCGTGACACATCCTCTGCACTCAGATCTGAAAATTACATTAAAAATTAAAAATTACATTGTTTTTGATATGTTTCATATTTACTCAATCAAATTTCTGTTCTGTTTGTAGCGTAAACGGACTTCACACTTCATCTTGTTATCCCTGCAAATCAAACACCGAAGACTTGAAGAGGCAGAACTCTGATATTAAATGTTTAAATTTGATCAATAGACCAATGAAGGATTTTGCTGTCAGACCTGAAGTCACATGTCGTCTCTCTGTCCAATCAGGTGAGCAGAGACCCTGGAGCAGAGCTGTGGTTGGCTGATATCCAGGACACCCTGACGAGAGCCAATCAGGAGAGTCAGAAAGCTCTAAAGTGTGAGTCAGGGATTTTACTTACACTTGTCACAAACGTGTTGTCATGGCAACCTGGAGTTCCCATCATTTCTCTGTCTTTGTCTTAAAAGCATCTGTTTTTTTTTTAGTTCTTTTGAGTTTGTTGACATTATTGCAGGGCTTTGGACATGGATAAGTAGTGACAATGATCATGTTGTTATTCGGCGTGTGCGTGTGTGTGTGTGTGTGCGTGTGCGTGTGCGCACTCAGTGTGTCTGGCAGTAGCTGCAGTGAATCAGGCAGTGAAGGAGAACCGAGTGAAGCAGACTCTTCGTGTTCTGAGTCTACCTGAAGTTCAGCTGCAGGGTCTCTTGTCTGCCTGCGCAGCAGATTATCAGAGAGAGCTGCACAGTCTGATCACAGACAGGATGCACAGAGGTACGACTGACCACAGACACACAAACAGACCACACTCAGCTTCACTCACTAACAGCCAATCACATCTACAGAGCTGTGAACCTGTACTCGTTTTCACAAGTACGATGGTACAATTTTTCACTCTAAACTACACAAAAAACTGGTACTGACCGAGTTCAGTTGTTCAGCTGCAGCACTCTGGCAGCAGGAGGTGGCAGCACCTACCTGCCGGAAAAAAAATCGCACTAATGATTTTGCTGCCTTCACTCAAACAGAGTGCTGCAGGACTGAGGCCAAAACCAGGAAGTGAGTTAACCGATGAACTTCTGGTTTCCTTGTCTTGAAGTCTATGCATTTTTTCTTCAATTAAGTTTATGGTTTGATGCTTTGAAGGTCTGTGCTTAACACAAGACTTTTTGCTCTGCAACATCAGTAAATCCTCCACTTACACTATATGAAGCTTTGGCGTGCTGCTAACACGTGGCTTAACGAGGCTGCAGAGGCTCAGATGGATGTCAAACGTCATCATGAACACTGAGACTTCCAGCCCATCAATATCCTTCTCCTTGCCATTAAAGTTGCAAAGGCAACTACATTTTCTTTGCTCCTAGGCATTAGCAAATCTCCATTCACCTGGACCCCAGATATGGCTGTTATTGGACTGGGTTGTAAATCTAGATCAAAGGCTTTATTTAGGGTCTCAAATACTGATGTCCAGAACTCTCTAAGCCTCGGACGCGACCAAAACATATGAGAAAGGTCTGCCTGGTCTTGCCCACAACAGTCGCATGTGTCATTTGTATTGGAGTATATTTTGGCTAATTTAACTTTACTGTAATGCATGCGGTGTAGAACTTTAAACTGGATCAAATTTAATCGCACACAAGAGGAGGTTCCATTCACCCAGCTCAGAGCCCTGTCCCATACTGCATCTGAAATATCTGTCCCTAGCTCCTCTTCCCATTTTGTTTTAATGCCATCCAATGATACATCATTAAACAATGCAATCAAATTGTAAATAGTAGAAATTTGACCTTTAAGGGTCAGAGGGGCCAGCAATATATCCTCTACATATGAAGGCTTAGGCAATTGTGGAAATGAAGGAGTGTGTGTTTGAATGAAGTGACGAATCTGAAGATATCTGAAAAAACTGGATCCTGGAATTTGTTAGTCAGATCCATAAAACTTGGGAAAACCTTATCTATAAAGAAGTCCTTGCAGTTAGTAAGGCCCATGTGTTCCCACTGTTTAAAAGTATCATCCAATCTGAAGGCTGGGAAAAGATGATTATTACAGACAGAGCTAAGCATGGAAGGTCAGTCAGGCCAAATGTTTGCCTAAATTGCATCCAAATCCTCAGTTTTGAGCTTACTACTGGGTTAGAGGTAAAGTGTGAGGGGGAGAAAGGGAGTTTGGCTGTTAGTAATGCTGAGAGGGATGACAATCTCGAAAACTGGGCCTCTGCGCCGCACCAATCTGTACTTGGAGCTTGAAACCAAAATATAATTTTTTGCAAGTTTGCCGCCCAATAATAAAACATGAAGTTTGGGAGAGCGAGACCGCCCCTCTGCCTAGGCCTTTCAAAGAGTGTTTTATGAAGTCTTGAGGGTTTGCCTCCCCATATAAAACTTAAAAGTAACTCCTCTACTGAGCGGAAGAAGGACTTTGGGAAAAAAAATGGAAGACTTTGAAATAAGTATAAAAATCTGGGCAACACATTCATCTTAATACAGCTAATTTTCCCAGCTAAGGTGTTGTGACGGCCGAAGGTCATGCCCCGACTACGTCATCACTGCGACCGAGCCACGGCATATATAAGTGACGTCACTTACCATAATGGCGGCGCCGGCAAGCAGTAGCAGCAGAGACGAGCGGAGCGGTGGAGCAGAGAAAAGGCACTTTGCCGAGCAGTAAGAGCGCGAGTTCAAGTCGCAGCAGCGACTAAGTAAGAAAACAGTGATTGGTAGTTAATCCCGGTTCTCACGTCAACGGTGGAGTCATTGAAGACGCCGACCGCCGCGCCATCCTGCCGGGAGCTTCCCATTTTCTGGATCCGGAGCCGCTGACTTGTAACTGACTGACTTACCGACTTCGTTTGGTGACTGGGCCGCCTACTGGCGTGGAGTGAGTACCCGATCTTTTTCTGTTGGATTATTGTTTTTTTCTCTAATTCTTTTGAATTGACTGTTTTTGGAGGTTTTTTTTCTCTCCTTTGTTTTCACAAGATCGGATTTTTTGTTAAAGGACTGAGAAAAGACTCTTAAGAACTTTGAAAAGAAACTCTTTAATACAAAGAAAAGAAAACTAAGCCTTGGTTTGTGTGTGTGGTCACTCTTTGTTCTTTTGTGTTGTGCTGGGGACAGGGGTTAAAAAAAAAGAAAAAAAAAACTGGTTATATATTTGTGTTTGAATATATATCCTTTGTGTGGGATTGCAGGTGACAAAGACTTTTTGTTTGTTCTTAAATTACCGACTATTTATTTTGTCAGGACTTAATGCCTGACTGGCACCCCAGCAGTTTAAAAATGTCACCTAGGAAATCCGCCACATAAAAAAATGGCACCCCAGATGGGACTTGAATTTCCTGTCCCCAGATAAACAATCAATTGTGCAACAAAAGGAAAACTGTGCGCTCTCAAACAAAACCAACTAACAAACCAGCAACTAACCGAAATAAAACAAACAACCAAAACTCCAAACAAAAAAAAAAAAAAAACCAAACAAAACAAAACAAAACAAAAAAAAGGACAAACATCTTTGTTTCTGGGACCAAACAAACCAAACTCAACTACCGACTCAAAACAAATACAAGAATCAAACAATCAAACAAAGCCTGGAACAAAGGAAACAAAATGGCGGACTAAAGGAACTACACTTGTTTTTGGAGGAAAAAACTTTATTTCTGGAAAAAAAAAGGAACAAAGGAACAAAATGGACGCCAATTCAGACTCATTGTTGTTGGGAATGGATGGATTGGAATCCCTACCACCACCAAATCCAGTAACCACTAAATCTTCCACTAAGTATTCTCTGCTGGACATGGAATTGACGGGAGCCTTTGAGCTTGCAAAGCCATTACCTCCTGAAAGTGCCATTAAACCAAACAACCACCAAAATGAAGGCCTTCAGGCTGTACTACAGGATGACATCTTGGTTCCGGAAATCCACCAGCAGCTTCAGGAGATTTTAAATGCGCAAATCCACCACCGGAAGGAGCTAGAGGGCCGAATGGAAAATGTGTCAAACACACTTAAATTGCAAATTGAACAGATGAGCAATCCATTGACAGATCTGATTCAAGAACAGCAAAAAGAAATGATTAAACATATGGACACACAGCTGGAATATCTGAGAACACAGGTCAATGCAACATTGGGATGGAGGTTGCAACACCATCATACAGACCTATTAAAGGAACTTCTCTCTGTACTCACACCCATGATTGAGGCTGTAACTCACCTTCAGGAGGATCTATCTCACTGTAGAAACTCCATAGGGACATTGTCAGCGGAAATCGCTGCCAGAGCTACATCAATCAGCCTTGGCCAGGCAAGCGTACAAACTCAGTATGAAGCCTTGCCTGAAAGAAACCCCCTATTTATTTCCAACCGCCCCAGATTGCAGTCCACTGTGCAACCTGGGATAGCTGAAGATCATTTTGGGTCGCCTGGAGGATCCATCATACATGATGAAATCAAAAGCAGATTTTTTGGGAAAAGCCCCGTAAAGCTTCTGTTCCCTACATTTGGAAAAGTGGATGATACGCCGGACCCCCTCCAATATTTGGAAAGGTGCGAGGATTTTTTGGCTCTCAATCCGCTTTCTGATGAGGAGCTCATCGCTACTTTGCGTAACGTTTTGCATGGAACTGCGAGAGATTGGTGGGATGTAGCACGCCATAAAGTCAATACATGGAAGGAATTTCACAATCAGTTCCGTGCTGCCTTCCTGTCGGAGGATTATGAAGATGAACTGGCAGAAAGGGTGCGCAACAGAGTGCAAGCTGAAGGGGAAAGCATCAGAGACTTTGCCTACATGTACCAGTCCTTATGCAAACGCTGGAAACCAAACATTGAAGAAGAGGAAATCATAAAGTTGACCTTGAAAAACATAAACCCCCAACTGGCCAGTCAGCTGAGAAGTAGCGGAGTTACCACCGTTGATGGACTGGTGCGCCTTGGCCAGCAACTGGAAAGGGACCGGGAGAATCAGCTGCAGTATGAGCAGAGGAAAAGTCTGTTAAAGAAATCATCTAAGTCTGGCCCACCTGAATCCGCTGCTCCACCTCCTAGCAGGGAACATCCTGTCCGTACTAACCAATCTGTTCATAACCGGCCACCTCAAGCATTCTGTTGGCGCTGCAAGGGAAATCACGCACCTGCTTCCTGTCCCCAGTGGAATTCCAATCGAGGAAACAGAGCGTCTTCTCCCAAACCACCTCAACCAGCTACTAGACCTTCCCATGCCCAGGAGGGCCATGCTTCCCTGGGGTCCCTCACTCAATCAGGATACCCAGAAGCAATGAGCTCCTTTAACCTGTTGTCATGTCCTCTTGGAAGTCCGCTTCCCTGTCAGCTGCTGGTACCATTTGACATTGGCACATGGAAGGGAATAGCCATCCTGGACACTGGATCCTCATATACGCTGGTTAATGAAGATGTGTGGACCGGAGTAAAAGGCCAGTGCGATGTGCTGAAACCCTGGAACAGGGGACCTTTATACCTGGCGGATGGAGAGGGGCGACAACCATTAGGATGGAGTGATTTGACCCTAACCTTACAAACCCAAACAATAACCTTACCCTGCGTCATCATGCCCGCTGGTAGTCTGGCCTTCCCTGCTGTGGTTGGACTTAACTACATCTGTTTAGCTGGTCTGCAGTTCGACGTCTCTGAGAACTGTTACTGGTTTAAGTCCAACAGGAAACGCAGATACTCGTTTTTGCCGGAAGCTGCTGTGTCATCAAATGCCGGTGTTTCGCCCCAGCTGGCTTTCTTCTCTGCCGTCGCTCCAGTGCGCCTAGTACCTCTGCCTCTAGGACAGGCTCTCTTACAAGCTGCAGTGAGCGACGCTCACCTGGATGAGTTTGGGAAAAGACAGCTGTTATATCAACTCAAGGAGAACTCAGACATCTGCACAGAGAAGCTAGGTTGTACTGGAGTCCTACAACACAAAATATTCCTCACTCATCAGGTCCCCATTAAACAGAAACCTTACCGTGTATCCCCTTCAAAACTCCAGGTAATCAAAGAACACGTAGAGGAAATGCTCGAAAAGGACATCATCGAGCCATCCACTTCCCCATATGCTGCTCCCGTGGTCTTAGTCCCCAAGAAAAACACCCTGAAACTACGGTTTTGTGTGGACTACAGGAAGCTCAATGCTGCCACACACACGGATGCTTATCCATTACCCAACCTGCAGGAAATCCTGGAATCTCTGGCTGGAGCAACAGTATTCACCACACTTGATCTCAACAGTGGCTACTGGCAGGTTCAGGTGGATAAAGACAGCCGAGAAACAACTGCTTTCATCTGTCCCCTTGGCCTCTATCAGTTTAAGGTAATGCCTTTCGGGTTGAAAAACGCCCCAGCAACCTTCCAACGGCTGATGGAGCTTGTGCTTGGAGACCTGCGAGGAAAGATCTGTTTTGTCTACTTGGATGACATCATTATCTACTCCGCTACCACTGAGCAACATAGTTTCCACATCCAAGCAGTTCTTGACAGATTACGAACGGCTCACCTCACTGTAAATATGAAAAAGAGTCAGTTCTTCAGAACCACACTAAGGTTCCTGGGGCATGTTGTTTCCTCTGCTGGAGTGGAGGTGGATACAGAGAAGACAAAAGCAGTACAAGACTTTCCTGTTCCCAAGAACATTAAGGAGCTCCAAAGATTTCTAGGTATGGCTGGCTGGTACCACCGCTTTGTGCCCCGATTCTCCCAGCTGTCAGAACCACTCAACGCTCTGAAACGAAAGGGAGCCAAGTTCATTTGGACAACATCTTGTCAGACAGCTTTTGAAGCGCTGAAACACCATCTGGTTTCTCCACCGGTGTTGGGTCACCCTGACTTCAATCTCCCTTTCGTTGTATATACCGATGCCAGTGATGTTGGTGTGGGGGCTGTTTTGGCTCAGCAAACTGGATTGGGTGCAGAGCAGGTTCTTGCCTTTGCCAGCCGGGCCCTGAATCAGGCGGAACGTAATTACTCCACAACGGAACAGGAGTGTCTCGCTGTTGTCTGGGCCCTTGAGAAATGGAGATATTACCTGGAAGGCAGACCCTTTACAGTGGTGACTGATCATTCCTCTCTGGTGTGGGTTTTCAAAACCCCAAAGCCTAACACTCGGCTTATCCGGTGGGCACTGCGCCTCCAAGAGTTCTCCTTTACAGTGGAGTACCGTAAAGGCAAGTATAACACCGTACCGGATGCCTTGTCACGAGCACCAGTGGAGGATACTCACAACCAATCTGGCACTTGTGCTGTTGTCCTACGGTCCAAGAGAGACACCTCCAAAAAATTCCATATCACCGATGCAGACATCTGGAAAGCCCAGCAGGGGGACTCTGCCATACAGGATCTGTATGAAAGAATAATGGAAACAGGAGAAATCACGGAAAACCCAACAACAAAGTTCACTGTCCTGGAGGATAAAGTGTACAGAGTGGTGCAGCTACCCCACAAAACCCTCTACCAAATCTACATACCAACCTCTCTCCGTCAACAGCTACTCCGCCATTACCATGACGAACCTCTCTCTGGCCATCTTGGGAGGTATAAAACCTACAAGCGGCTGCAAGCCTTGGTGTATTGGCCCAGGATGAGCTTGGATGTGAGGGATCATGTGCGATGTTGCCAAGTCTGTCAGCTCCACAAACCTGAGACCAGAAAACCCCCAGGTAAACTCCAACAAACAATGGTGCATGAACCTTGGGAGATGCTGGGAGTTGATCTAATGGGTCCTTTCCCTCGGAGCTCTACTGGAAACCTCTACCTCATTGTGTTCGTAGACTATTTCACCAGATGGGTCGAAATGTTTCCACTTCGGACAGCCACTGCGGAGACAGTATCCCAGGTTCTCAGGAAGGAGATCCTGACTCGTTGGGGGGTCCCCACTTTCATCCTGTCTGACCAAGGCCCACAGTTTGTGTCCTCTGTCTTTGAGGAAACCTGTGAGCGATGGAACCTCCAGCGGAAGAGGACCTCACCTTACCATCCTCAGACAAATCTGACAGAAAGGATAAACCGTAACCTCAAAGCCATGATCGCTTCCTATGTGGAGGGAAAGCACAAAAGTTGGGACAAATACCTACCTGAATTCCGTTTTGCGCTAAACTCAGCGGTGCATGAAACAACAGGAGTCACCCCCGCAGAACTCAACCTCAGCCGATGTCTGAAAGGACCTATGGATGCTGAGCTGAGTCCCCAGCTGTGTGATCCTGACTCCCCTGCTTACACCACAGCAAACCAGATTGTTGAGCTCCGGAAACTTGTTAAAATCAACTTGGAGAAGGCAAGAAAAAGACAGAAACAAAACTATGACAAAGGGAGAAGAGAAGGAAATTTCACAGAGAATGATCGTGTCTGGCTACGTACTCACCCGTACTCAAAAGCTGATAAGTCTTTTTCAGCAAAACTGGCTCCACGGTGGAAAGGTCCATATCGGGTGACCAGAAGAGTTGGACCTCTAAACTACGAAATTGTCCTGGAGGACACAGGAGAGGACCTCCGCATTGTTAATGTGGCCCAGATTAAGCCCTGCTTCCCCATCGCTGAGGAAATGGATAGGAAGCAGCGGCAAAGTATCCTAAAAATCTTCCAGGAGGAAAGTGATGAAGAGGATTTTACTGGGTTCTCTACCCCAGACAAAGGTGTGAGTGAGCAGCGGTGAGTTTGTTGGCATATGTCATTGGTGGAAAGCCTTCCTTAAGTCAGGCTTCTGTTAGGGGGGAAGGAGTGTGACAGCCTGTATCTGACGCATCACACACACACACCCCCGGAAGTCTGTTATTTCAATCACTCATTCGTTCCCATCTCACCTGGATTCTTTAAAATACGCCCACAGTCCATTGTTAAGGAAGAGGCTGAGCGCAGGTGCCGGCAAGCAGAAGCAGCAGAGACGTGCGGAGCGGTGGAGCAGAGAAAAGGCACTTTGCCGAGCAGTAATGAGCGCGAGTTCGAGTCGCAGCAGCGACTTATTAAGGAAATAAGTGATCGGTAGTTAATCCCGGTTCTCACGTTAACGGTGGAGTCACTGAAGACGCCGACCGCCGCGCCATTCTGCC
>JAQFJA010063916.1:0-15976 GCA_029874485.1 Naso brachycentron | reverse complement strand
CATAAACGGACATTTAAATGGTCTTAGAGGTGAAACCATGAATTAAAAGTTCAAACTTACATCAAACAAATATCATGAGACACAAAATCCATCTGCTTTAATCCATTCACATGATGTTATAACACTTCCAGACGAGGCGGAGGGATGGCGGTTCCTAACTGTCTCCATGGGAGACGTGACTCTGCCCACTTAGGAGACAGGAAGTGTATGTACCATTTCACACCATTGGCACAGCGTACGGTGGGGGATCTTGTGTTAATAATTGACTGTGTTTGGATAAAGATATTTTGGGGAAAAGTGGGCGGGGCTTATAAAACCTATGTAGCCAACGTTGCCCAGCGACAATTTCATGTATAAACACTGGAATGCTCCTTTAATGTTCTCTGTGTTGACTGTGCAAGTGGCTCATTCCTGCTGTTGTTTGAAACAGGAGCTGACTGAAGCTTTGCTTTTGTCAGTACAGATGCAGACGCAGAAGGCAAATCAAGTCATTTTGTCACTTTGGCTTTTACCTACATTATTTGCTTCAAGACTTAAAGATGGAAGTAATTAAATATTTCTTTGATTAAACTAAACTGACAAACCTTCTCAAGTAATTTTTAAAAATTTCCAGCCAACAGTTTGCTTTATCCCGGCTCACACTGGCCAAGTTTCGTTGTCAATGCAGAAAAAGGGAACAGAGCTAACAGGGCTTTATAAGCAAATAAAAGATGAGAGATTTTGAAATCATCTTAATTTACTACAGTCAGTTCACACGTCCTACGTACGTTAAAAATGTCATTGTTGCACTTTTTTTCTTTTTTTTTTTTAACCTAAAATCCCTTTCTAACATGACTCCAGAGTAAGAAATTCCCATTCCCTGGAAGCTAATTTGGCTTTGACAGTGAAAGGAAGACCTGTCCACTGGGTAAGGTGGCACTGGTGATCAGGTGAAGATTTATTGCAGATTTAGAAAAAAAACTCAGACTGAGGCCTCCTGTGAGGTTCAGGTTGGAGCTAAATATTGTTCAGTGACCTCCTCACAGCTAGTGTAGAGGAATGATTTTGTTGTGTAACCAGTAGCAGAAACTCTTCCAGTGTGCGTAAGGGATGTGACTATTGTATTAGGCCGGGTTGAAGAAATTTCAAAGCTTTTTTTAAAGTGCTGAATAAAAACAATGACTCCACTGTCATGTCTGCACAGTAATTACAAAGCTAACTAGTAGCTGTAGTTGAAAAACTGCAAACAGGGAAAACAGCTACAGTCAAGTCCAGAAGATTTGGACTGGCAAAATTTTGGTAATTCTACCCATTATCCCAGCCCAGTGGATTTGCAATGAAGCAGAAAATGAGTTTAACAAAAGTATCGAATTCACCATTTAGAAATTACAGCCATTTTTACACACACTTCCCCATTTTCAGAGGCCCAGAAGTACATTGGACAAATGAATATAATTGTACAGAAGGATTCTTTTTAATCCTTGGTTGGAAAATGCTTTGCTGTCAATCACAACCTGAAGTCTGGCACCCAAACGCTCCATTGAACAACTTTGCCAGGCCGTCACTGCAGTTTTCTTCAGGTGCTTGTTGTTTGCAGGACTCTCTGCCTTCACTTTAGTTTTACGTGGAAAGCAGCACAACTGGGTTGAGATCAGGTTACTGACTTGGGCATCAGAGAGTATTTCGTTGCTTTGCTTTGAGAAGCTCTTGCAGTTTGTTTTGGGTTATTTGTGCGATGAAGCACCATCCTACAAGTTTTGTAGCATTTGGCTGAAGTAAAGCCAAATACACATCAGAATTCACTGTCCTTTTATCAGCGCTCACATCACAACAAACACCAGTGACCAGTTCCACTGACGGCGATGCATGCTCACGCCTCGGATCACGAGCCGTTTCATCCTGTCTCCGCACTTTCTTCTTCCCATCATTCCCGTACAAGTTATTCTTTGTTTCACCCGTTTACAGAATCTTATTTCACAATTGAGCATTTCTTTCTCATGTTTTCTGGGAATGTCTGGTCTTCCTGTTCTTAAGTGTTAATGATGGTTTGCATCTTGTCATAAACCCTCTATATTTAGATTTATGAAGTCATCTTATTGGGGAATGACAGGCCTTCCTCCTTCAAAGTATTCTTGTGTTTGGTCGATGTTATGAAGGATTTTTTTAGATGCCATGGAAAGAATTCTGTAATCATACTTTTCAGACTTCTTCCATGGTTTTCTAGGCCTCCTGGTGTTTCTGAGCTTGTGCATTTCCTCTTTTTGAGAACGTACTAATGATTGATGATTTGGTCATACCTTAAGGTTCTGCTATTTGTCTGACAGGTTGGTTTTGGGTTTTTTTTTCAGCCCATTGATGGTGTTCTTCACTTGCATTGACACCCTTTAGGACTGCATGCTAAGAGTTCAAGGACCAGCTACCAAATGTAAATTCAACATTTGGAATCGACTTCAGACCTCTCACCTGCACCATGGAATAGATGGAACAAGGGAACAGGCCACACATAAAACTACTGTCAGCCAATTATCCAAAAACTTTTGAGCTTCTAAAAATGAGGGTCTATGTGCAAAAAATGACTTATTCCTATTTTTATCACTTACAACTGAAAGTCCACACTTCAACCACATCTTGGCTTAAATTCAGATCCATTAGGTTGGTGTAAAAAGGCAAAATTACCTGACTGTCCTCCGTCTGGCCAAAGGTAAGAAAATCCACCCACCTGCACCTCGACAACCCAGTGACTCAGGTCCCATCTGATTTGGTTCATTTAAACAAAGTCAAAGGGTAAAACTGACAATTCAAAATTTTTACAGATATATTATAGATTTGTTTTTTGTGCTGATGAACTCCCAAGATGTAACATGTCGGAGAGCATTAGAGGTGCTGGCAGGTGAATTTTGTTTAAATGGGGTCTAAAGCTGTTTACACTAAGCTGATGGGCAGACGGCTGTAGCTTCGTATTTACTGGAATGATATCAGTCTTTGCATCATTTACTCTTCCTTGAATAGAAAAAGTGCATTTTCCCACAATGTTGAACTGGTCCTAAAGCCAAATATTGGCTTCTTTAATTTCAATATCCCATCCTTCTTTCCTCTTTTCAATAAGCTTTCCAGGATGGTGATCAAGGTGTTAGACAAAAAATGACTGTTGTGTTTTTTGTATTGCCTTTACGCCTTCCGATGTATTCCAGTCTGCCTTCAGCGCTCTGCAGCCATGTTGTTGGAGAGAGGAGCAGTTTGTCTCTGCTGTCGGTGCTTTGTCAGACACTGGTGCTCAGGCAGAGCTTAGGTTGCTCAATACTCAAATGGGATCAGTAATTTAGGGCATTTCCTCATCTGTTTTATGATGTGAAAGAATGGTGGAGGTATGAGAAACAGCTCGGAGCAGAATATGTGTTCTGCCAAAACACTGACAGCATAAACGCCCTGAAGTGGAAGTGAACAAATCCATGTCCCTGTTTCGTTGTGTTGTGCTGTGCTTAAAGCCGGGTGCTCCGGTGGCTCTATAAAGCCTGCGTTACAGACAGAAGTCAAATCTCCAGGCCTTGAAAATGTTGGTAATGTGCAAAATTTCTGGAAAAGTACAGAATTAAATGTTCAGTCTTGACTCACATGGCTACTGTTTTTGTTGTTACAGGAGTAAATCCAGACAGAGTGTGCAACTTTCTGGACGCTACTGCAGCTTTTATTCAGTGTCTTCACATTTTTACATAGTATGTTTTTCCCCTCATTTAAAAGCTGTTTGTAGCTTTTTGAACCTTTTTTTTTAGCTGAAGATGGTTGGAATCATATTTACTAACATATTTACATTTTGAACAAATTTAAATCATTATGGTTTACTGTAGGGCTGTGTCATTTTAAAAAAAAAATCTAATTGCAATTATATGGACTGATATTGTGATTGCAACATGATTTTCAATATTAGAGAAATGATAGTTTTTCAAAATTCTCAATTTGAATGAATGAAAATAACATGAAAAAACAAGCGTTACATTAGTTTAACAAACAGGCAAATAAAGAGAAAAGCGTATGACCAAATAAATTTCATCAACAAGCATTAACATGCCCACTTATTTAATCTGACCCCTTCTCCAAAACTCAGTAATTCATCTGCATCAATTAACTTTTCTTTCCTGATCTTGTGTAGCTTCATATGCTCCCATCTAAACATATAAAGGTTAATATACTTTATATACATTCATTATGCAATACACATGAATGTATTTTCATGTGGTTGACCACATGATATTTATATATATATGAAGCTGTATGGGCAAGTGAGATAGAAGCTATAAAACAGGGGCCCACCATGTATGTACTTCAGAGTAAATGTACTTCAGACATCTCCTAGGTTAAACAGATTTTATCATTAAATATGAGAAAAAATTCAAAATCATCTCCTTGTACCTTTTTTTTTTTTTAAAGTGGAACATTTTTTCATACTGTTCCACACTCACACCACAGACTGAAATGCATCTGCTTTTCATATTAATTGAAAATGTTTCTCAATATTACCTGGTAGTAGTTTGTTTTTATTTTATATTCTTTGTGCAGTTTAATATTCAGCAAGGTCAATTAACTTTAAAGCATGGGAATTTGAAAGCAATAAGTTGGTTTGATCTTAGTATCTTTCTTTGTGAGCTGTTCTAATGGCTCTTTTTGGAAGTATGCATAGTGGTTGCAGTGAGTTTTTGTTGTTGCTACCCCAAACCTCCACAGTAATTTAATTAAGACCAGTGAACAGCAGAGTATGTGCAGTGATTTGGGATCCAATGCATGCTTTGCCTTGCACAGGACTGAGATGCTTCATGACAGTTTAGTTTGTGTATGTTTTATATAAGGTTTCCAGCAGATTTTGTGACCTATTATAACACCTAGAAATTTATTCACATGTACACATTCAATACTTACACAATCAATAACTAATAATTGTTTTGCTTAATTTTAATGATAATTTGTTACTTTCAAACCATCTTTTGAATTTGCTCATTTCTGATGTGAACACCTCCAGAAGCTGCTGCAAATTCTCCCTGGTACAAAAAATATTTGTGTCATCCGCAAATAACACAAATTTTAATATTTCCAATGCTTTACACCTGTCATTAATGTTGAGTATGAATGGACTTGGTCCCAACACTGACCTCTGGAGGACACCACGAGCAACATCCAAACATGATGACATGCACTCACCCATCCTCGCAAACTGTTGCCTGTTATTTTCATTGAAAACATATGAAAAACAGTATGGTGTATTTTCTGTAGTGGTCTGCAACAAACAAAGACGTTTCCTTGAGTGTATTAAATATGATGTAGGCCAGGACACACCTGCAGCAACACAATACACACACTTTTCTCCTTGAACAAATGCTGCAACCCTGCAATTTTAAAATCGCAGCAGTACATACTGTGATTTCAATTAAATTTCTGTTAATTGTGCAGCCCCAGTTGACAGTAATTTGCCAAAGGAGCTGTTGTTGTTGTTGTTGTTGTTTGGACCTGTTTATTGATTTTGAGAAGTGATAGTAAACAGCAGAACAACCATACAAACATTCACAAATACAATATTTGTGGTGACACAGACACAAAACAAATCAATGGCTTACCGTGAAATGATCACAGAACTTACAGGGTATCAACATATAACATTATGACATGGTCGACCTGCAAACCATTAACACTCCATTTTCAACAAGACAAATGACAGGTTGCCAGATTTTCTGAAACTGTCCCTCTCTGTTTGGCATAGTGAATCTAATTTTCTCTAGATGTAATACAATCCTTAATTCCTTCAGCCTCATGTCAAATGTTGAATGCTTCTCAGGTTTCCACAATCATAGCAGCGTTTTTCTGGCTTGCAGTGTGGGCAGAGAGATGACCCTGGCTTCATGCCTGTTCATCACTCCACCTGACTGGACCACCAGAAAAAGTGCGATTAAAATGACCTCCAAACATCTGTAACCTCTGACATGTAAGAATTGGTTGGATGAGTATTTTATATAGAACTGCAAAGAGTCTTCTGTGAATATTTTGTGTAATCTAGTGAAATAAAAATTAAATCTGCGTTCTGAATTCTGAAGTGGAAATGTCTGATGAAAAGAAGTAAGAGGATTGATAATGTAGTGCTCTCCTAAGAAGATATTACCCTTCTCCCTCCACCTTTGAAAAACCGGATCCTTCGATCCTGGTTTAAATGCATGATGGGGGCATATAGGGCGTGCAGATATTTTCTCAGAATGTTTTCAAAGGTTTGCAGTCTGACTGCACATTCACCCTCACCCCACACACACACTAAAGGAACCTTTTAACAGAGAAGACCATAGCTCATAGGTCCTTCTTGTATATTTCTTTTCTGTCTGTTAGTGCACCTAATGGATGGCCCTCCTGCATCAGACACGCCCCAAAGCCGTCTTTAGATCTGCATACACATGAGCAGTTTCTATGGGTCAAAGTACTTGAGGACAGGAGAAGTCATGTGGTGGCCTTTCAGGAGGCGCCTTTCAGTTTCTTGACTGCGTCATCATTTTCGTGTGGCCACAACCGTACATTGGATGCTTCTCATTCTCTTAAATTGCATCCATGTTCCCCTTACTTGTGTCTTTGGATGCATGGAGAGACACAAGGAAACCAAAGTGAGGAGAGAGGAAATGAGGACAGATGTTTTTTTCTGCCTTTATTTGTTTGACAGGACAGCTGAAGAGTAGACAGGAAACAGGGGGGAGAGAGCAGGAATGACATTCAGCAAAGGGCCACAGGTGGAATCGAACCCATGGTTGCTGCAGCGAGGACACAGCCTCTGTATATGGTGCACCTGCTCTACCAACTGAGCCACCAGATTCCAGATGTTTTAAGAGAAATGAGACATCCTTTCCTGGGCAGCGTCACATGAAGCGACGTCCCTTTATGATGACACAGAGCAGCTGGATTGGCTACAAAAAGTGGCCGGAGCGTTTCCCCAAGCCAAGTGATTTGGAAACAACTGCCCATTCATGTATTTCCACAAACACTACAAATTCAGTTTAGAGCCCGTCTTCTGTTTTTCCAATCTTCACTGACGTTTTCATACGTGCACTATCATGCTCATATGAATGTTGTACACTGCGTAATCACAGGTTACGTTTTTTTTTTTTAAACGTCTGCCATTACAGTTCCATTGATTATATTCCCTCTGATACATTTCCTTTCATAACTCCATTAGTCACTCGCTCTTTTATTGCTAATAAGGAATTTGTCATATCTTTCCAACCGACAAACTACCTGCTCACCAGCGGTCACAGTGTGTGTCTTAATTCTTGTCTTGCTGTGTTATTTACTCCCGCTGTGATGAGGAAATTCATTCAGGTCATTCATATCAGCTGCTGAATGTGTTGATACCAGCTGATCCAGCTGTGGAGGCGGAGTTTTTCTACCTGATCATTGAGCTGGGATATTTCTGCAGAGGATGGACTCGTGTACCCTTGCTCATAGCTTCTGGATGATCGCTCCTCGTTCGTAGATCCTCGCTCCTCGATGCACAAATAAGGGCTTTGGGAGGGTTTGCAAGATGACGTCGCCAAAACAGCTTCTGGTTAAAACGAGGAGTGAGGAAACGACCACTAAGAGACTTGACACGCACCCATCATCCTTCCTTAACAGCTGTCTCAACGGATCTGTTATGGTGGCCTCACCAGGGATGTACTGAGCTTAACCATGCCAAGCATTCACTGTAGTCCTGCTTTGTCAGTAGGTGTTGCATCTCAGTGATCGCCCTGACTTTCGTCTCATCTGCATGAACACCCTCTGAAGTGACAGTGTGGCCCATGTAGTGGACACTGCTCACCTTGTACTGTATCTTTTTTTTCTTAAACTTCAGATTAGTCTCTTTTGCTCTTGCCATTACTCTCTTATCGTGTTCATTCTCTGACGATGCAGCGATGGTGTGGACTCCTTGGACGTCTCCGAATGTTTCACAATGCTGGAAGACTTCATTTGCTGACTTGATCCCCGATGGCAAGTGTTTGAGCTGATCTCCCACCCACGGTGTGTTAAATGTGCACAGCAGTAATGACATCTTTTCTAGCTTTACTTGCCAATATCCATCTTTTTCATCCAGGACTGTAATATAGTAATATTCTCTTAGTATAGATTTATTTAAGTCACTTGGGGTCCAAGCAAACCTATAACTTCTTCTGTCTACGGTGTAGCTTCAGTCACCTGTGCAATCATATCAGCTTATAACAAGTCATCGAGGGTGGCTTTAAGTGTGTCCATCACTGCCACTGGTATTTTCCAGCAACCGTGCATGTCAGGTGTAGCCTTGGGGTTTGTGTGGATGTGATATTCTTCAGCAAACTGTCGTAAGCCTTTAAAGACAGTATGGCTGTCTGGTCCTGGCCTATCTGCATCTGCTCATCTAGTCCTGCATATACAATAGAACTCCAGTATGCAGCGTTTTCTCCCTCACAAGATGTACCAAAGTGCATCGCCTGGATCTCAGATACATATTTGCACATGTCATTTTCAGAGGAGTCAAAATGTATGATACATTCATTCTCAGCCATGTTCCTCTTCACTTCCTCACAGTGTCTGTATTGTTGTCTGATATCAAATACATGGTGTTTGAATTTCACAAGCATGCGTGTAACAAAGGGCTCCTTGTTACTAGTGACTTATGGCTTTGGCCTTGTAAATATTGCACATGGGGGTTTTGTATGAATTACCAGACAACTTAATAATGCATGTAATAATGCCAAGTAACACCTTGTTGTGATGTTGCGCTTTATTAGACAAAGTCACATTTTTATTAATTGCAGTGGAGGATGTTTATTGGCATTGTACATCATGCTTGATTTAATTGTGTTGTCTTCTGGCAGATAATGTGGTCAGTACTCAGCTCCACCTGAGAGAGGAGAGTCAGATTAGGCGCTGATAATACTGTTGTGCACATGTTGTTTTAAGTGTAAAGCAGTGGGTAAAAAGTCTGTGGGTGACATGCGTTACATATTGTGCTTAACATTTTTAACTTAAGTGTGTGCTAGTGCATTATTGTGGCTGTGTATTAAGTTTGGAAAAAGTACTCAGGTGTTCTTCCCTTTGTGTCCTCCAGGGTGTTCACGTAAAAGATTACCGGGGGGGACGAACACTAGTAAAAATGTTCCAGGAGACCAAGTGGTAGAATGGAAGAAGTGGGCGTCAGTTCACAATGTGAGTCCCTACACGATGAGAGTTGTACATGCACGAAGAGGTTTGCCATCTTGGACAGCTAGCTACGGCTACACCACTTGGACAAATGACATGTGGTTACTAAATGCTAATGTGAAATGTTACAGATAGAAATTTCTACTATTCCCAACTTCTGCAAACTACTATTCTTCTATTCTAATCTTCTATTCTTCTTCTATTGAAGTATTGCAGAGCACAGCTAGCTCCTGTGTTCTCAGGAATATATAAGCAGTCCATTGAGGAACGTCATGCCCCACAGTGCTGGAAGGGAGCTATCATCGTCCTGGTGCTGAAGAAGGATAAAGTCACCTGCCTGAATGATTACCGGCCTGTTGCTCTCACGTCGGTGGCCATGAAGTACTTTGAAAGGTTGATTTTGTCCTTCCTCAAACCCATCATTGACCCCCAGCTGGACCCTTTACGATTCGCCTACAGGGCAAACCGCTCTGTAGACAGTGCTGTGAATCTAAGCCTCCATTACCTCCTGGACAAGAAGGACAGCAGCGCCAGAGTCTCACTCCTAGACTTAAGCTCTACTTTCAACACGATCATCTCAGACGGCTGCAGTCTAAACTACAGCAGCTCCAGGTCCCCGTCCCCATTTGTGAGCTGATTACAGACATCCTCACCAGCAGGACACAACAGGTGAGGTGTGGCACCCACCTGTCTGCCCCAGTCACCACCAACACTGGGGCACTGCAGGGCTGCATGCTCTCACCCAGGCGCGGAGCAAGTGGCTCATGGCAGAGGGGGCAGGGACCTGTAGTGGGCCCTTCTAACCTATTGGCTGGAGAAATTTACGGAGACGCAAGGGCAGAACGGAGCGAACAAGGATTGCAATGGGGTGATTTCAGCACCATGGACAGCGCCATGGAATATCATGACCTGCTGTTCTTTAACATTCAGTGACGCTGGACGCTTGTACAGACACACAGCCATGTAGCCTACACCACCAATCACACATAATAAACCCACACACAACAACAAACCATGAGTATGCAAACAGTGTGTGGCCTGTCCTTAATACAGTCACCAAGCAGACATGGCGGCCTGCAACACAAGCAGCAACAAACAACTATCTATGAAAAACGCCACACAGCCAACATCTGTGACGAGCCTACGTATGTCGTCAAAAATAATGAATACGAAACAACTTACCAATGATGACTTGGGCAGCTTGAATCCAATCCAGGAAAAATGACAAAAGGAGTCCAATCCAGAAAAAACATGAAATGTCCAATGTCCAAAATGTCCAGTATCCAAAAATTCGTTTGAACATGCCAAACTGGAATGTATTCCAGAACTATGTGCAGTAATGTTTCCAGATATTACAGCGCCATCCTCCTCTTCATCCTCGCAAACCTTTCAGCCACCTTGTTCTTATCAGTGGAGACATCCCTCTCTGTGGATAATAAGGTGAGGTTTGAAAGTCTGGCCTCGTCCATGCATGCCCGGAGGGACAGTTTTTTATTAACTTCAGGTGGCTGAAACTGCATTCCGCATTTGCACTGGTTACTGGTAGTGTTTGGTAAATATGATACAAAATACTGATGATGGGAAATGCCCTTTCCATATTGTTACAGATAATGAATGGCAGAACAGCTTCTGTGGTGCTGAGCTTTATTTCCAAGTCGCTACATATAGCACATATAGAAGTGTTGCTACAAAACACACACGCAGAGCGAGAGAGAGAGAGAAAGATTGACATCGGTATTGATGATGATGTCACTTCACCTCTTAATTTTAAACAGATTTCAGAAATGCTGTGATTTGAACTTTTTTCTTCTTTTTTTTACACTTTTATTATTACAAAACAGAGATGGATGTACAGCAGACAAGCTGCAGAGTGCGATCTTTTATTTAAAATTTTTTTTTTTTAATCGCAATTAAGACATATACAAATGTGTGATCAGTCAGGTGGTGGGTCCCTTTGTAACCGTGCGACCAGCGCGGCCGCCCCCTCTGCACAAACTGGACTGCATCGTTAGGCTGGGCAAAAAACTCACAGGCCGGAGGCAACCTTACATGGAAGATCTGCACGATGCCAGGGCCAAAAAGCGGGCAGGCAAGATAGTACAGGACACATTTCACCCAGCTCATCACCTCTTCAAGAAACTCTCTCTGGCCAGAGGTTCTGTGCCATCAGGACTAAAACTACTCGACACCGGAGCATTTTCTTCCCCAGAGCCGTCTCCCTCCTCAGTGGGGAATCCTAACTGCCTGTGTCAAAGTCAATAATCAAGAGAAGACTTCACCAGAGTAAATACAGAGAGTTCACCACAAGATGTAAACCATCGGTGAGCCTCAAAAACAGGAAGGCCAGATTAGAGTTTGCCAGAACACATCTAAAAAAGCCTGTACAGTTTTGGAACAACATCCTATGATGAGACAAAGGCCAACTTGTACCAGAATGCTGGTAAGAGAAGAGTATGGAGAAGGGAAGGAACTGCTCATGATCCAAAGCATACCACCTCATCAGTGAAGCGTGGTGGTGGTAGTGTTATGGCGTGGACATGTTTGGCTGCCAATGGAACTGGTTCCCTTGTATTTACTGATAATGTGAATGCTGACAAAGGCAGCAGGATGAATTCTGAAGTGTTTCAGACAATATCATCTGCTCATATTCAGCCAAATGCTTCAGAACTCATCGGACAGAAGTGGAATGTTCTGCAATGGCCAAGTCAATCACCTGACCTGAATCCAGTTGAGCATGCATTTCACTTGCTGAAGACAAAACTGAAGGGAAACTGCTCAAAGAACAAGGAGGAACTGAGGAGCGTTGCAGTACAGGCCTGGCAGAGCATCACCAGGGACGAAACCCAGCGTCTGGTGATGTCTACGGGTTTCAGACTTCAGGCCCTCATTGACTGCAAAGGATTTGCAACCAAATACTAAAAATGACAATTTGATTTATGATAATGTCAGTTTGTCCAATAACTTTTGGTCCCTTAAAAAGGGGGGACCACGTATACATTTGTTTGTAATTCCTACACCGTTCACCTGATTTGGATGCAAATATCCTCAAATTAAAGCTGAAAATTGGTACTCACAGCGCATCTTGATTGTTTCATTTCAAATCCATTGTGGTGGTGTACAGAGCCGAAAAGATAAAAAATTGTGTCAGTGTCCAAATATTTAGGGACATGACTGTAGCTGGAGTACTTAGTGGTTAACATTGTGATAACATCTTTGCTCAGTGCTAGCAAACTAACCACCACAAGTTGAAATTATAAAACAGGCTGTTGCTGGTGTCAGAGCTGGCTAGTGCTAGCCACACTGTAATCATGATTTGGTTATAAAACATGAAATGAGATTTAGACCGTCAAACTCAGATCTTGACATGAAACTCAGATATTAGCATGTGGTTTGTACAAGTGGTGCAGCAAGCTGCCCAAGATGGCGGACGTTCTCGTGCAAGCGCGACTCACATCGTGTATTAGCTCACATTTAGCGCTGACAGAGGGGAGTGTTTGTAAATGGTGTGTGAAAATGTATTAAATGTAATTATATTTGCTTACTTTAGGGTTAGAAGCAGTAGTAGGTAGATAAATCTTTCACATTGACCTGTATCCTAGATACATTATCTGTGTTACTTATTCTGAAGTTAATAATATGGAGGATACTTGTTAATGGAAGCGTCCAAGCTTGTAGACTGTGACACTGTCACACGTGTTGCTGGTCAGATCTCCCAACCTCTACGCTGTTATCTGTCCTGTTAGAATGTTTGATGAATAAATTTCTGGGTTTTTGGATCACCTTACCCTCATTTTGGAATCATTCATTACTGCATCTATCCTAACAAAGCTGTTGAAGAGCTTGATTAAATCATCAAGCTTGGTCTCGAGCTTCCTTTTGCATGTCTTCTTAAGGGTTGTTTCAGTGTTGTCCTTTGTCTGACTTTTTGTGTCCTCTGTGACCCACTGTACATACGCCACTCAGGTGGAGCCTTCATCCTCCCTGAGAAATGGAAAGTCCTTCTCTTTGCAGTTACCACAGTCATTGTACATGCGTTCTTTGTTGCTTTGGTCTCTACAGATTGCTGCCATCAATGTTTCAAGGTCACCGTGATGACCAGTTTCATGCCTGCATGCATGCACAAGTATGTTTCCCTATCAGAGAGTGTCGGGTGGACTATCCAGTGGACACACCTCGTCAAGTTATCTGATCTACATGCCACACATTTCTCAAAAAATTGTCTGCCAAAGTAACTCGGCTGATCTAGACACCTCCACAAACTTTCTGCTATGGCTTGATCCCCAAAATTAAGTGGGATCTTTAAACCTTGGTCTCCACAGCCTTAAAAGGAATTAGAAACAACAGGCTGGACACCACCTGGTTACAAGCCAAATTATTTCCTGAAAGAAAGGTAACACCCTTCAGTTATACTTCAGGCACCACTCCTACCCTAGCATATCCAAAAAAATGTCAGTTCCTTTGAAAATCTTACGATTGAACAGCACTGCAGGCTTTTTGGCGGGGTGGGGGGGCAAATGTCCCCGGCGCAGCCTGAGAACTGTAAGAGGATTTTCAGTGACCCCTTACTCAACAGCAACCACCCATCTGGATTCAAAACCATTGAGCAGTTCCAGTTCTGCTTTTTAAATAGTTTCCACCTGCCCTTCAGCTTCCACCTGTTTGTGGATTGAAACCAATCTGATGACAAGTATTAGAATCGCGAGCTTCTGTGTTTAAGTTCGATTTTTACTGTAGGGTTGGTCAACAAGATCTAATTCGATCAGTTTTCATCAACCTCGTATCTTTCTGTGAGCTGAGAAGGCTGATGCTCTAACTCGTTTTGCAGACTGACTCTATGAAGCACTTCTGGTCATCGACTGCTGGACTTTGGCAACTGTTAGAGAGTTAACAAGACCAAAGTGAAACACTTTTCAAACTCATATGGCCAAGACAGTTTTCTCAGTGGTTTAATGGATATTATCATGTTAATTGAATTTCTGGAGAATGTAACTGTTGTTGCTGTTGAGCACCTTCCTTGTGTCAAATCTTGTAAGAATGAATAGAGCTGGATAATGTTTGATCAGACAGTGGTGCTCTATTCCGAAAATATTGCTTCTTAGTGATTAAAATTACAGAGTTTGCCTAAAAAAGAGAATATCGTTCATAGAATGCATGCAACCCAGCGATGCTTGCAAAATCTTGCAAATGGTAATTTATTAGAACTACATAGTGTGATGATATGGATTTTGTGCAATATTTTCTAGTGTTTTGGCTTGTGGAAGTGTTTCTCCTGTGTCTTGTGTTTCAAAGGCTGGGCGTGATTTGGTTGGCACTGGAGATCTTACTGCACACCTGTTGTTCATTCACCGTCATCAGCTGCAGAATGAGGCCACGTTTACATGGTAAAAACCCCAATAAAAACAGAAAGATCTCTATTTTGTGTCTTCAAATATGTCTGCAATATTACAAACAACCGAAAGCACTGTAGTATGCATGCCATGCCAGAATCAGCGGTGTAAATTTTTGATGACATACCGCTGGAGCTGCCGAAGTTGTTAACTTCCTGTTGCTGCTAAGCAGCAGCCACAAATTAAAGAAATTCAGCTGTAGTTTGACTTCTAAAATTATGATACCAACACTTAAACTTGCCTCAATAGACTGTCGTCAACTTGCCTTGGGTTTACTGCAAAGTGTTTAATCAGAGTTTGGTAGTGGATAGACTGGAATGCCTTGATTTGCGCTAGCATTAGCATAAGTGTTCACAGGCAGTTGGCTCAAGTATCCAGTGTTATTGCTAGTGATCGTTACCCGTATTATCAGTGAGTTTTGTTGATCCTACCAGTGTTAGTGACTAACCGGTTTTTGTGCTCTTTGTCCGGTACCTGCTTTCTCCAGCAACAGTGCTTCCACCACACGTTGCCCAGCCTCTCCAGTGCTGTAAGCCACACAGCCTCACCAGCATTTCCATTTATTCTGTGCCATAAGCTAGGAAGCTTACTCATCAACAAACTCAGCTCTCCAGCCCGGTCAACCACGTGGCAGCCAACGTCACTCTTCTTTCAGCCAGTCACACAGCTTCCTGCCTCAGTCTTGCCTTTGTCAATCATCTCCCCCTTCTCTCCAGCACCTCCAGCTTCAACCACAGCCAGACTGGTCATTACAATAAAATCAATTTGTTTAACTTTCATCAGTCTTCTGCTTCTGGTGTTCGGCCTCTGGGGCCAATTCCAAACTAAATCACCACACATAGGCTATGGTCTTATTTATATGACATATTAATATAACATATATTTTACATCATGACACATGTAATCGGTGCTAACATACCTATCTCAGTACTAATATTAGCCACCAAGCAATTACAAAAGGTTGAACCAGCTGCATTTGTTTATTGTGGTTTGCAAACTCAACATTCAAATTAGGCCCCTCCTCCTGAGGTCAATGCACCAGAAGTTACGTAACTTAGTGTGTACTATGTGTACTGTAATACAACTTACTTAACGTTACCCAGCAAGCTATGTAGAAATAATACCTTTGCTTTAATGGAAAAGTCATTAATTTAGTAAGCTAACAAGCCAACCGCCAGGGTTTGGCACATATCTGTCAGACAGGAAACAGGTCAACTCCACCTCGCTCTTCTTCCACAGCTTCTCCTCCAGCACTTGAAAGCAGCTGAAAACCAAACCGAGATTCACTCTCGTTCTGGAATGAGCTTTATCTGCTTGCTGTTTCGCCTCATAGGGCTATATTTTCTTTTCTTTGCTGTTACACCTGCACCTGTAATTTTCTCTGGTCTGAGCTGGAGTCCAGTTGTTGTGCTCTCAACCTCTCCTGTGTGCTGTCA
>JAQFJA010063867.1:0-16019 GCA_029874485.1 Naso brachycentron | reverse complement strand
TCAAAATAAATTGTTGAATGATAATTTGTTACCCATGTATTCCTATCACTCAAAAACATGAAGCTGTTCAAATCCAGGTTTGAGTGTCTTCGTACATGGGCTCATCATATGTCCAGTAAATGGTTGAGGCCATTGCATTTCCATATGATTATGATACGGATAGGACTTATTACAACCCGCCCTCAAAAAAAAAAAAAAGCTAAAATTTTTTGCCCCACCCGACTGCAAAGGGGCCGG
This sequence comes from Naso brachycentron, assembly GCA_029874485.1. Classification (NCBI taxonomy): domain Eukaryota; kingdom Metazoa; phylum Chordata; class Actinopteri; order Acanthuriformes; family Acanthuridae; genus Naso; species Naso brachycentron. The sequence goes on along the minus strand of JAQFJA010063867.1, from coordinate 15,782 downwards.
TTGACTAGGTGTCCCTTATTTAACAAGAGAAACTGGTTGTTGGTATCCTCGTCTCTACAAAAAGACTCTAGGGAGTCACTTAGCTAGTTCAAGAAATATTTTCTGTATTAAGTAAAACATTTATTTGACATATTAATAAATTTTAGTGGCATTGTTGGCTGTATTTTGTTAATAATCAACACTGCAGTGTAAAGAAACATATTTACTCAAAATGTATCTACTATATATTCCTTTGTTGTAATAGTTTATTCCTTATAAAAGAAATATACAAATATAGTCACTTTTCGTGCTATTGTACTCACATTTAAAGCAGACAGCTAAACTTAGATGAGGAAAATTAATTCTTTGTGGTTTACTTGTTAATTTATTTCATTATTTCCTGAATCATACAATTTTCTCGGACTGGACTGATATTATAAACTCCACCTAAGCTGGTCTGAAAAAATTGGTCCACAAAATTCTCCAGCTTCAACGGTGAAACATTTTTGAAGCAAACTAACTCAAAGATAGCCTGACAAAGCTGAGCTCGCTGCGTGAGACAGGCCCCAACTGTGTGTGTGTGTGTGTGTGTGTGCGTGCGTGTGTGTGCGAGTGTGTGTGTGTGTGTGTGTGTGTATGTACACCAGCTGCAGCCAGAGCTCAGGAAAAACAGAGGCCTTTTTGTCTGTCAGCAACATGTGGGAACAATTAATCACTGTCAGTAACCACGTTAGGAATCTCTCTCCTTTCTCTCAATATTCTGATTTTTGATTTTTGAAGGTGTGTGAGTAGGTGGGAACTCATATCTTTGCATTTATGTAAATCTGAATGTAGAAGGCAAATTTTAAACTGGCATTTTTTAAAAGGTATTTGAGGTTACTGTGGGGGAACTACATGAATTTATTATGATATATGCATATGCTGGATGTAAAGCCATGAACACCTCAGGCTCGTGAGGTTATTCACAAAGCAAGCTGCTCGGATTGGTTCAGATGAATCTAAGAGGGCTTTCTAATTGGCTGTAGCTGTCTTAGCTCCTGAAGTGGTGATTGGTGCAGTGAAATTGGTTTGCGTAGCCAGGCAGTACAGAAAAGGGAGGGTCTGCATGGTATTGCAAGTGTATTTCATCACCCAGCTACAGCACATATCTAAACTCCCAATGTATGAAATGGGTCAGTTTCACTTTGCTATGTTGTTGTACTTTGTGTGTGAGAGAAAGAAGAATTATTTTACTGGTCAGCCCAACCCAGACAGACCCTTGACTGCCTACAGCTGCAAGGAAATGCAAACAAAAACACACAAAAAAGGCCTCAACACCACACACACACACACACACACACACACACACAGAGAGAGAGAGAGCTCTTCACATATTGAGCTGAAGGAAGGCAATGGTTCAAAGGGTTACAGTGTCATGGAGCCTGGAGACAGCACTACGTGTCAAAGGTCAAAGTGCTCTGAGGTTGAAGCTCTTGTCTTGTATGTGTTAGGCCCGCCCCCTCAACCCTGCTACAACTGCTGTGATTGGTCCTATTCTGTGACCTGAGCTTCACACCTCTGGTGTACTTAACCACCCACTGACACAGTGTCTACGTGTGTGAGTCCCAGCCAAACACACGTTATCAGCCATTATGTAAACCAGCACTAATCTGAGTGTAATGTCAACAGTGGCCGCTGCTGGGTCAAGCGCACAACTTGTGCAACATTAGTTGCCATTTAAGACGAGGGATTGACAATGGGCTGTGGTTAAAATTACGCTTGTCTTCCCCTGAAGTGTTCTTTCTTTAGAGAAAGCAAACAAGATTAACTTAGTACAAACAGGTGAGGAGGCAGCCTCCTGGCAAATGAGTGACAAATGAAAGACTGTAAAATGTTATAAAAGAAAATGTGACAACCAGACAAAGTCAAAGGAGCTCATTGTACTGTTTAAAAAAAAAAAAAAATTTACAAATGAGAAAAAGCTTATGAAAGAAAGAAAGAATGGCTAAACCACATACACAGGTATGCTTATTAATTTATAAGAAACAAAAAAGAACCTAAAACTCTACAGCCACAAAAAATATTTGTGGTCAAATACAAATTACATGTTAACAAGTGAGACTCTTATTTGGAAAACAGAAAACTTAAGTAGTTTAAAAAATGAAAATGTTATAATAATACAGAACAGAAATGTATAATATCCTGGCAAAGTACTGGAAAAAGCTTTTGATGGATGGATATGCTTCTAACTAAATACGGGGGTGTGCAGAATTCTTCTACAAGTGTGCACTAGAAAAGACAGGAAGTTTGTTAGTTGTATTTGTCCGAACAAGAATCCAGTTTACTTCTCGAGCACATGCACACTTGGTGTGCTCATCATGCGGACAATCACAAACCCATAACACTCATAACAAATCGAAACAAACATTTACTTCACGTGGACGTTCACAGCCACACAAGCCTCAGAAACCATAAATTGGTAGATGGTGGCAGAGGAGAGCAGTGAAAGTGTGACGTAGAGGCGAAGACAACATGCAGGTCTTTGACACGTAAGGTTGGTTTATAAATACACAGGCTGGCTGGTCTGTACTAACACTGCCAAGAGAGGACGGTTATTTATAATGTGATCGCACACGCACACACTTACAAAAGCACGCACACACTAGGTCCAGGTTCCAGCTGCCCTGAGCTCTGGACTGCAGACAGAACATTCCATTCTCTTCAATCATATGTGCGTTTCCCGGCCAGCGGCTGGGTGTCTCTCTTGCCTGGTGTGTGTTTTCAGGTTGAATTTATGCGCGTGCATGTGTGTACACTGGACAGGGATCTGGAGCTTTGCAAAAGGAATCCTGTAACACCTCATTCTTCTTGAAATTCTGCTCTTACTCCTTTCCTCTCTACTCTTTTTGTGAATAGATTTAGGTCTTTATGCAGAAATACACACACACACACACACACACTTTAAACGCCAAGTCATAAAAAAATGGTCTATCCAGTCCAGTCTATCCTATGATAACTTATTGAGGCTGACGAATCCATTATGATGGTGTGAACAGCAATATCAAGTTTCTTGCAGTAAGCGCACACACATACACACACAAAGATGCGCGCACAAGCCTTTCCAAGAATTGTGAGCTTGTTAAATCACCAAAAAGCCTGCTCTGTCATCTGCGAGACCTTACTACTGCAATGTCAAGCTCTCTCTCCCCCTCTGTCTTTCCCATCTGTCAGCTTGTCTCCCTCTCTTCACTCCCTCTTTACTTTTATGTCCCGTGTTGTGCCACATGCTCAAATAACTGCTTGTTTACTCTTAAAATTCCTCCAATCAGTCAGCCTGAGGTGAGAGAGGTGGCGAATCCATCCCACTTTCAAACAGCCAATCAGTACGGGCTAATGCGGGGGCATGGTTAGTCACGTGACCCTAGTGAAGTTTCATCGGGTCGATGTGTTTTGCTGAGTTGTGAGGGGTCAACTCAGTTCTTACAGCACTGACTCGTGATCACAGTGGAAAGTCAAAGACACACACACACTGGAAGAAGAATTATGGATATGAAAAGCAAAAAGCAGCAGGGAAATCAATCACTAGATACGGAACAAACAACAACAACAAAAACATCTAATTTCTGGTTTGCATGCAAAGAAACGTATGAGTTCATGTGGGGAATGCACTCAGTGTACGTTCACAAACACCACACCGTTCATTACAGCTCAGAATGGGATGTATACGCTGTGCTGTGGGACAACACAGGACATCCCTGCTGGGCTTTATCAACCCCAGTTCCAGGACACGACGTCCTTAAGCTATGCAGCAACCGTGACTGCCAAGAACACACACACACACACACACACACACACACACACACACACACACACACACACACACACGCGTGCGCATGCACACACAGATAAACATATGAGCACACTGACAACAGAAGCATCTCAGCAAAGACAAAGACGACTTATTCAGACACGAGGAGAAACAGACTCGAAAGAGAATAAAGCAGCACCAAATACCAAGACAATTTTCTCGTATTTGTCAATTTTTTATACCAATTTAAGCTACACCAGAGCTAAATATTACACATACAGATAAGCTTACACATAGGGATGTGTGAGATGATTCAAATTTTCCATCAGCTGAGAAGCTGTTTAAGCAAACGGGATTGTGTTTTTTGCAAAAGAATTCCTGTAAATATGCAAAATTCCTTACAGTCGCCTACACTGTAATTAGAATAAAAGGGGCGAACAGGTGGCTGCTTTATTACTTTATTACAATACTTGGTTAATACTTTATTACAGTGAAAAAACAGGAGCTTTCTCCAATTACTGTCCTGATAGTCAATAGTTTACTTGTTATATTTGGATGTTAATGCAACAGTTCCACTGAAAGAGGAATTTATGTAATTTCATGGTACTGTGTACATCATCATAATGTCCACCCCCTGTAGCACATCCGACATAAATCTCAACAGGAGCTTTGACAGAAAAATGTCAATTTAATCTGCAAAATCTTTCAGTCACTCAAGGCATTACTGAGGGCAAGTATGAGCCATCTGCCAGTCAACAAATACAACCAGAGGGAGTGAGCTCTTAATATATTTGGTGGTGGATTTGCTATTTGGAATGAATGTTGTTTGGGTTTGTCATTGGGGTCAGGTTTACAGATCCTCTTGCCGGGCTTTATGGGGACGTCGCTGTGACTTGCAGCCTGCCCTTTTTAAGAACTTGAACTATTTCAACATCTGACATCTAAAAATAGAGAGGAGACCAGAGTGCAAGTCTGCTGGCGATGATTATCTTATTTATCCTGGCGTACAAGTGCGCTGATGACAGATGCACTCTAATGCACACAGAAAACACAAACTGAGACTAAGAGCACGGCGGTTTGGTGCGCATGAGTTTACAAGAGGTTAGGGTAAAAAGAGAGGAGAGGCCAACCGCCAAATGATCCCACTGGTATGAATTAATGAGCTTTTATGTGAACAGGTGATTAATGAGACCTTCAAATTGTGCGTGAGAGAGATGAAGAGGCACTGAGGTGGACAGAGATAGATAAAGAGTACAGAGGGGTAGAGAAAGAAGAGGGCACCCTTAGTATTAAGACTAGCAGGGTGTCTCCATGATTAATTACATCTCTGCGCGATACTAGCAGCGCCGAGGAGAGGAGGGATACAGGGAGAAGAGGGGGAAGGGCAGAATCATTCATAATTATCAGGAAAGGGGAATGATGCTATTCCTGTGGGAAAATATGGTGCGAACGACAAGGAATACATTTGGGAATGATAATTTCATCTACACCTGAACCCACAGATCTTTTTCAAGGGCAGTAGGGTGAAGAGGGGGGAGTGGGATTTATTTTTGATTTTCACAGTCTGAAAGTAGAAGTCCTACATTTTCTAGAGAGACATCAGGTGAAGAGCTCCCTGTTAAAGCACTGAAAGTGTGGCTGAAGAACTTAAAATAAAAATTGGCGATAATATGATACATTCAAGCATGCTGGTCACTGTAAAAACAAATCACGGTAAAATCACCAAGCTTAATTTAGAATTTTAATTGGTGAATTTGTTGTCCCTTTAACTTCATCCTTTCAGCCTGACATATTTTCATGTTCACAGATTTGTTGTTGGTCGCAAATGAGGGTTTTAACAGTTGTTATTTCTGTATTATTTTCAGCAACGGGTCAATGTCATCCACATTTGAGGCCATTCTTTTGTAACTTGTTTTCATTAATGCAGCTAAAATAGTTACCTGGCTAGCTATTTTAGGCCAGCTAGCCTAAACGTGACTAGTCAACATCTTTCTTATGGGTCTTTAAATCAGAAGTTGTAAGTCCTAGCTGGAAATGACACCTATTAACCGTGCGTCAGAACAATAAGTTTGAAAAACGAGATTTTAGAGGGAGTGAGAGGTGGCATTAGCTTAAGTCAAGTTAGCCATTAATAACGTTAATAACACCTTCTAAATAATGTGTATTAAACAATATTTTTGGCCCCAAAACACAACAGCAACATGTCCACAGATAGAAGTTGGATAACTATGTTTATGGCTGATTTAATGAGACACAAATAAGACAGAAAATTTGATAAACACCATGTTAATGCAGCTTTTGCTACTGATGATGCACTGAGAAGCCATCTTGGATTCTGTGGTTGCAGTTGGTGAGGTTCTCTCAACTTTTCGACCTCGTGATCCAACCTCAGGAAACTCGGAAATTCCAACTTCCAGTTCAAATGGAATGCACCATTAGTCCTGCCTTAAAGCTCCTATTGGTTGATTTCAATCCAATCAGCAGAAATAATAGTACAATTCCCCTGGTACATTAATTTACTTTTAAATCTGGATTAGTTCTGAATCAAAACTGGAACAGTGGTATTTTCTTACTGCATGCTTGCTCTACGGCAACAGCCACTGAGGCTTGTGGGTATTGTAGTTTTGTGCTTTAGCTGATGTACAACAGTCTGGTTGATGTGTCAAACTGATGCCCAAAACATAACCAGCTCAGCTTAAAAAATTCACTACTGCTTTATAGCGCAGTCCATGTTTCTGTGTGGAGGAAAATTGAGGATGTCAACAAAAGAAAACTTTCAAAGGTAAATCTCCCACTTCATGACTCCATGGATCCATGGAGAGTAAAATGATGTATTACAATAACAGATAGAAAAGTGGCAGAACAAGTGGCAGAAGAAGAAAAAGAGAGGGCTGAGGCAAAGAGAAGCTGAGAGGACAGACTGAGGAAGTGAGGGAGGGGAGGACGACATGCTGCTTTTATGTGCGTAGTTTGGGTGAGGGGTTGACTGAGGTTTACTGCCTCCCTTAACACCGCTCTGCCTGCCCTGTTTGCATTCTTGTATTTCCACTGAAAACCAGCTTGAGTTATGCACAGAACAAAATGGTAGCTTTTCAGCAAACTCAGGACAATAGTCACATTATTGATTGCACTGGGAAAGTAAAGAAGAAAGCTGCAAAAAAAAAGTGGATTTTTTCTTAGTAACGCAATTTATTTCTGGTATCCAGTTACTGGCTGTAAATCTTCTGCACACACAGGAAATGACAAATCTGTGTCTTCTTGACTGTTCTGTTATCTTCCCCTTTAGATCAGAACTATCTGCTTACTGGTTATTTGTCTCCAGCTACAGTGAAACCCTTTGTAATTTTCTGTTAAAACGCACGATATAGTAAATAATAAATCTAATCAGTTCACAGCCATTATTAAATCATTATCATTTGTGTGTTTTTATGGCAACTGTTATTGTTGCTACCAAAGTTTTTTTCAAATTTATTTTTTATTTTGATCTTGTTTTGTGCAGCATTTTTGACAACTATTATTTAAACTTTAAGTCCCCAAACTAAACTTTTGAAATATTCACAACACATGGACATTTAGGTCCCTGAAGTGTGAAAAAAACATTATTGTACTTCATTACTGGTTCCCAAACTTCCTTCTTATCCAGTCTTAAATAAATAAATCTGTGCAGTCACAAAATATTAAAGGGATAGTAACAGAAATAAAATACATTATTTAATGATCTTTTTTATTTTAAAAAATCTTGTTTTTTCTGTCTTTTGTTGTGAAACACTGGATACTCATTATACATGGGCCTTTAAATACCTTTAAATGAAACTGTTAAATAAACTGGAAAACTTCCATAATAAACTGCGACAAAGGGTCGCAAAGTAGTCTTACATTTGGACATTTTAAGGGGTCACAAGCCAAAAAGGTTTGGAATCACTGCTCTACATGCTTTGACCTCTTGGGGGATTACCTTGTGTAGTCAGCAATGCGCAGAACTACCTTTTGCAGCAGAGGTGTTAATATCAGGCATGATGGCACAGTTAAAAAAAAAACGTCCTTCAAGTTATGTAACAAAATGTGTGTGCATGTGTCCTGCAGCATACAGTGCCTTTCCCACGAGCTACCTGTCTCCTGTGTCCATGGCAGACAAAAAACACACACTCACAACAGAAACATGAACCACATACATAAGCACAGGAAGGAATTTTTCTTTTTGCCATTTGTGTTCAAGTGTTGAATGACTTTCATATGTTTTAAAGGTGTGTTCATCGTCGTCTTGCAGCAGTGTTAAGCTGAATTAATACTCTAGAGACACACACCTTTACAAATGACTTTCTGTCTCTACATTCCAGTATGTTCACATTTTATTTATCATTACACATGTCTGCTTAATCTACCTTTGCTTTGGTGTGTGTGTGTGTGCGCGTGTGTGTGAGTGTGACACTGAGGTGTATCGTTTCGTTGGCCTGCTGTTTCCACAACACAGCCTGCATAAAGCCTCATGGCTGTGTCAAGACCATGCCCATGGTGTCTTAGTTTCGGGTAAAGATGGTCCGACTCACTCTTGTGACCTCTCAAACCTCCAATTAACTCCGGTGAAGGTGAGCTATGATCTCATTGAGACAGATTATAGCGATAATAGCATTACACATAATCATGTTGGCCAGCTAAACAGTAGGCTACAAATCTAGCTTGAGCTTGATCGTTTGGAGATGGTGACGTGCCGGTTCTTGTTTGCAATGTGTGTGTTTGCGTGTGAGGGTGTGTGTGTTGTCAGTGTTTTTGGTGAAGTTCACATCTGGTTCAGATTAGTGTTGGGGCCCCGCTGGTGTTCATGGGGCTCTTCTCTCTAATAGTGCTAAAAACAGATACAGTGCACACTCTGACACACAGACAAACACACATGCACACCAGACCTCAAGCCGTTGATTTTTTCCAAATGTTGTACCATGACACACTTAAAGGATAATATCTGTTTATTACAACCTGGGGTTTATTTTCTTAGTTTTGGCCATCACTCCCAGCTGTAATAGTTACACTGCATTCACAGGGTTAATTTCTACAATCTGGTAACTCTGTAAGAGTCTTAATAAGACATCTGACACGACAGTAAACACGAGCAGTCACACAATCAGAGTTTTTAACCAAATGTCCAACTTAGCTAAACTTATTGTGACGAGAATCATAAAATTTTAACCACTGTGTCCACTGTGGTTTAACATTGACCAAAAACACCCACTTCAGATGTGGAATGAGAAGTTATTCTGGGTATGTAGATTACATATCAAGTTGTAAATTGTAATAAACCAGACTTTTCCTTGAAGTTTAAACTAAAACCTAAGGTGGTGGTACTTCTGCACCTTCCAACACCACTGCTATAAAAAGTGGTTCGGTTGACTATCTACATATTTGTATGTGCCTGTGTGAACTTGTACTGCTTTCTTTGAGCAGACCAATTTTAGCTTTAAAACGGGGATGTGAGGACCTTTCTGCATTGTGAGGACATTTAGGCCAGTCCACACAACTTTGAAGGACAATTTGAGGATTAAGACTTAATTTTAGGATTCGGGTTAGAATCAAGTTCAGGTGAGCATTAAGGTCAAGCACTGAGTTGTGATTGTTAAGGTAAGAGTAAAGGGCTAGAGAATGCTTTATGTCTACGGGGGTCCCCACAAGGATAGAGAGACAAGCACTTGTGCGTGTGTGTGTGTGTGCCTCATTTTCTGCTGATGTCAGCATGTCCAGGTCCTCCTACACACCAGCTGAGCAGCTGGAGAAAGGGAAGGAGGTGGAGGTGGTTTTTTGACACCCGTACCCTCACACAGTGTATCTCAGTCCTGAGTGAGCCTTTTAACACAGGGTGAGATCCTAACCTTTGCGAGGCCAACACCCAGAGCTGCCACACACATACACGCACCCATGCATGCACATGTTTGCACAGCTATCTTGGTGGGGCCTTTATATTCACTTTCATTCATTTGTACAGCCTAACCCAAACCCTTACCCTAACCAAAACCTTAATCAATTTATGCCTTAACCTAACCTCAATTCATACCTTACCCATAAACAAAAGTCTTCACCTTAAAATTTAATGTTAAAGTTGAGGGGTACAAGATTTTGTCCCCTCAAAGATTGTCCGACTCCACACCCGGAGTGAAAATTCAGGTTTTGAACCCCACAAACGCAGAAAAACAAACACACACACACACACACACACACACACACACACACACACACACACACACACACAGAAAAAACACACACAAACACCACACACACACACACACACACACACACACACAGTTAAAACACAGACAAACTGCACAAACACACACGTTTGGAGCATTTTCTCCCAGCAACAGTGAGCCTCTTCCTTGGCCCCTCTTAGCCCCGCCCCCCTGAGGCATCACATGATTTCCTGCTATGAGACAAAAAGGAAGGAGAGAAGCAGACTGACTTTACTCTCTGCTTTTCTTTTCTGATTTCGACATGGCTTTGACTATTACCGCATTTTATGGTTTGGGTGAGGACTGGTGTGATTAGACAAAAAAGTTTATCTGTCGACACTCAGGAACTTAACAGAAGACGTTTTCTACCAGACATACATTGCTCTGTTTCCACCTCAAACCCCCCCCGCTGCCTCGTCTCTTATTTTTGCATCACTTCCTGTCCTGACCTCAGATGGTCCTTTGAAATCCTTGTTTCTAGAGCGAAGCCATTGTTTCACGGCTGCGATAACCCACTTCACCAATTGTGTGTCCAATGTGATTATGCCTGATTACATGTTTGCATCACTGGAGCTCGTGTGCATGAGCGAATGTGAACGCTGGAGCTTTTGTTTATGTCGCTCCACTTGCGTGTGTGGAGCACGTTTCTGTTAAGCTTATTAATTGTTGCCAAATGAGATGATGATGACGTAGCCGTGGTGCCAAACTCCACTCTGCTGTGTCAGCTTAAATCCGCACGTCCTCCTCGTCTGCATTTAGCCACTGTTGTTTATGTCCATCTGCATTTGTATCTGTCACTAGGTCACTGTTCACAAATTAACTACATATAACTACATTTACAATCACTTCACTCCTAATGTCATTTAAAGCAGCAGTTCTTATTATGCAGGCTTCATTTTGCACTTTTTACACACAGGTTGAGCTTTTTTTCCTACAAACAAACAAACAAAAAAACTTCACTAATATTAAACCAAGAATTAAATCTCAATTTCCTAACTTAAAGGTGAGTGACTGGAAACGAGACCCTGATATTATCTGTGTGTGTGGTTGTTTGACACACAGTACATGACCTCTACACAGAGACTAAAACCACAGCTGTGGGAGGGTTTGCTAAGCTGCAGAAGCCACTTTCGTCTTCTGTGCATCAGAGCTGCTCCTCTTCTTTATTTTCTCTCTAGTATCTCCCTGTAAAAGACTATGATGGTCCAGTTTAGGAATTGTTGTATAGTGCATCTGCTCTTTCAAACAACTTAGTGTAAAAACTAAGAAATCCTGCAGACTGCCTGGCCCTCGATTTGTTTCACAGCTGTCTGCGGCTGTCAGTCAGTACGTTTACATGCACAGTTAAGTTGAGCTACTGTTAAAGCTCGATTAGGCCATTTAATTGGACTACTGTCCTTGACCCAGTATACAAGCACCGAGGGAGAATCAATTTATTGTCCGACTCCACTACGGTAGGTGGCTATATGCCCCATTCAGCTGGTGGTTTTTGGACCTTCTTCTGTTTAGCCAAACAAGTTAAAAACAAATTATCAAGCGGCTAGCGGATTCCAATGAAAACATGGACAATTTACAGCGCTGTGCACTTCATATCAACGCTTTAATTTTGGTACAAATTCGATGCATGCTTCTCCTCGTGCTTATGGGATTCTTGTATCCTTACTGGCCTTCATCTACAAATTTATGCTGTTCAAGTTCCGGGTCAAAGACTGCCGCGGGGGCTATCGATCATGTGCAGATTGCTTAGACCAGTCTGGGTCCAGTTGAGGTGAATACATGCAGGAGTAATTTGACTCTCAGTCGCATTATGTGGGTGTATCAGTTCAACTTTGAGAGATTCGATTTAGTGCAATTTCAGTCAGACTAACGTGTTTACATGCATTTTAAAAGTCTGGTTTTAGCCAAACTAACACAATAAATTGATTTTCTCTAACGTCATGTAAACATGCTCATTAAGACTTTCTGGTGTGCAGTAGATAAAGATTATTGGCCCCAGAAAGAGGCAAAGCATGAAGGTGACGTTTTTGGTACCAAGCGTGCTGACAGGATACTTCATTTTTCTCCTTTATGGGATTTTTTTTTATCAAGGAGAGTGACAGAAAGTATGAGGGAAGCAGATGACATGCTGGAAAAGGTATGAGCCAGATTGCAAAGAAATTTCAAACATGCATCTTTGTTCAAAGGGACCAACCGCTCCATTACCTAATTTCTCATTCACCCACTCTTCAGCTTCCTTTCTTCCATTTTCCAGAATGTGCAGCCAATGAAATCCTCATCACTTGCAAGCCAAAGCTGTTTCTTTTGTAAACAAGCAAGGAATCAAATTAAACTCCATATTTATGTACGTTTATATACTGAAGGTCATTATTATTTTTCATTGCCTGGCTGAATCCAACCTCCACACACCTCCTCTGTCTGTTGTCGCTGCTTGAAGTGCACTTCAATGCCATGGTGACTGTGATGGAATCTCATTAGCAGACACCAAGCAGACTGTATATTGTTATCAAGTCTCAGTGTTTATTTTGGGACCAACAGTGGCATGAACTTAAATACCCCCCATGCTATAGGGGGTTATTTGGGGGTATGAGCATGGGCATCTGGGCCCCCAGTCTACTTGGGGCAGAGAGGGTTCATCGGGGACATAAGAGGCCCTCCTGTGCCTTCCTTCATCCTTCCCTTTTGTCCCAGCTCTCTCAGGCGCTAACAGCTTAGTGCTCATACATGACAATACACACACACACACAAAAACACACTTACTACTGTTCACAGGTCAGGCTGGTATTTCCTTTCACCCACTAGCATGTTGTACACATCCATGAGGGGACACACACACACACTCATACTCACACAGTCAGGTGAACAGTGGCCTCTATTGAATGGCAGAGTGTCCCCTCCCACCACGTCACCGCATCCTCCCTCTAGTTGAGCTCTTTTCTCCACATGCGGCACTTCGTATTTATATTACCCCACTATTAATAGACCACTGGCAACCACACAGCTACCCCTGCTGTATTCTGTGTGTGTGCATGATGTTTATTTTTACATAAAAGTCTTTTTTCAGCACGTTAAGCTTTGGATTTTAAGGTTCACGGTCTGTCAGAAGCAGGTAATTGCCTTATCCAAGCTGTGGCTGGCGGCGGTACCCAAAATCACTAGCTGGTGACGCTGTTGCATCAGTGCACTTCCTCTGACCTCACCTGGGGAGAAAAAGAAACTGAAAACTCAAGTGTTGTAACTTTTTGTGACTTTTGAGGGCTAAACTGGGTAAAGAGGGATGGAGAGAAGCACTGGAGGGCAGAAGGGTGTAGCTATGGCTTCATCTCTATAATCTACTGTACAGGCTTATGAATGAGTCTCTATCATCTGGTTCAAACCCTCCTCCATCTCCTTATTTTTCTTCTTTCTCCCTCACCCTTTTGTGATTATTTTTCATCCTATTTTGCCCCATCTCCTCTTGCTCTGCCATTCTCTCATGCTTGTTTTTCAGTATTTTTCTGTCATCTCCCACTCTTTTCTCTCCCTCTCTGAAAGGTCCTTTCTAAGTCAACTCTCTGCACAAAAGCTGTATGGCGGCACAAGCTGGCTGCAGGCCAAGAACTCTGCTCTCTGACTCTTTCTCCTTCTCTGTGAGCAGCAGCAATCACTCAATCCCACCCCCCCCCCTCCTCTTTCTACCTCCCTTTTTTGTTTTTCTACCTCCACTTTCTTTCCTCTGCAAGATCTCGAATGCTCTCGCTCAAATGTTCCCTTTCAAACACACAGTGAGGGGACTGAGGAGCTGTAGGGCTCAGTGCTTTTGAAAGGGGTGTGTCTGGTAATCCTTTGGAGCTTGTGCGCGAAGGCCTTGTAAACTGGAGAGGGGGGAAAAATGGGAAGAAGTGAGGAAGAGTGGAAGAAGAGAGAAAGAAAGCACTAACAGTCTTTTCAGATGAGCGGGCCTCTTTCCGATAGTAGGCTCAACACTGCTGCTTCCCCATGCTTATAAAAAATGCACTCATGTGCTTACGCCTTGCACTGACCTTAAAGAGTGTGTGAACCTTTCAGTGAGGACTCTTCATGAAAGCCTCACCTCAAAGCTGATTGACAGCACTCACACACACATTCTGGCAGTAATGAAAGGCTTGCCTCGTGAATGCGACACATGCAACAAGTCCACATTGCTCATGATAAGCACGGCAGTAGAATGAGGAAAGTGGGTGTAAAAGGTCAAGAACTAGTCAAGCAAATAAAGTGACGGGCATTACAGGAGATTCTGTAGAAGGTACAAGAGAATTTTTGTTAGGTGTCTGATGTGCAAAATCCAGCTTGTGACTTTTACACCTCTGAACTCACATGCTGACCTCACCCTGGTGACTACAGTGTGGCACGGGCAGTCAGCAGCGCCCACCCCAAACTGACAGAAATAACCAGAGGAAATGGGAAGTGGTGGTGTTTCATTAGTTGGTTGGTCTGTCACTCGCCTGTCTGGTCACGAGACTGTGGTGGAAGGAAAACTGAACTGGCTGTAGCTCAGCTCCTGTGTTGTGACATAAAAAGCTCTCTTCTGTGTTCTCTGTGAAACTATGAAAAATATTTTGTGTAAATTCCATACCTATGGTGCTGCAGAGCAGTCAGTGTGTGTTTAGGTTTGACTGTGTGGTCAAAGTCTATATATATTGCACACTTTGTGAGGCTTTGATGAATATCTGTACATTTATCTACATTATATCCTCAACATTTCTGAGGATAAAAGAAGAATTAAGTGAATGATTTGTCATTTTAAAAAAAAAACCTTATTTGCCTACTTGTAAAGAAAGATACCAGCCTGATATTTGTCTGAACGATGTGGAGCTGGAGCAGTCGGTTGGTTTGGTTTAGCATGGAGACTAGAAACAGAAGAGAACGACTTGTCTGGCTTTATCAAGAGGTAACAATGTGGATGTTTGATCCATGCAAAATCTAAGGGGCAAAAACTACAACTCTTTAATGGGGACGTCATGATCAGATCTTTTATTTTTAGCTGGGAGCAGTGACTTCTTGAAGTGTCTTTTGGTTGCTTCAAAACCAAATGGTGATGTGGTTGCAAATAAATAGTCTGAGACATAGCCACCCATACTGCAAATGTTGTTTACACTTCCCTATTTTATAATAGGTAAATAAATGAGTAGTTTTTAGGGAATTTTAAAGATGCTGAACGGTTGATTTTGGTAACTTTGGGAAAAGTCTGGCCACCTGTTTCCCCATATTCCCAGTCTTTATGCCTAGCTAAGCCAACTTTTTGCTGGCTCCACTTTCACATTGAAAAGGCTGAATGACAGTGAAGTTCCCAAAATGTTGAAGGATTCCTGGAAGAAAAAACAGCGAGACTTAAGTATATTCAATAAAAGTTGTCACTCATGTTATGATATAGACATGACTGTCTACCTTTCCAGGTCTGTTGTTGTATCAAATGATGACATCACTGTACCAACTGGTATGGGCCTACACTGATGGCACCAAAGCAGACAGTGTGTTCCCACTTCTGCATGATCAGACTCTGAGTAAGCTTGTCCACTGTATGTTTGTGTGTTTCTGTAAGCGCATTTTTTGTTGTTTTTAGCTCCGTTTTCCCAGAGTGCCCCAGAGTAAAAAGCCTGCCGTCAGTCTGGTGCGCTATTCCCCGCTAAGTGGGTCAGCGGCTGGGTGAGTAAAAGGGTAAAGTCAGGCTAAAGTCACCCAGTGTGTGTGCGTGCACGATTTTAGGTGGGTGGGGAGGTCGCCTATATCCACCATAATAAGTTCAAAGCTGGGGCAGAGTGAGAACAAGACAGAGACAAGAGAGAGGA
>JAQFJA010063846.1:0-16050 GCA_029874485.1 Naso brachycentron | reverse complement strand
ACAGTAATAATATTACTAGAGTTTTATTAGTAATCCCTTAAACTACTTTCCACTGGAAAAAGTAATATTATTACAGTAACGCTGTTACAGTAACGCTTTATGTCTGAACACTGCTTAAAACATATGCTGTCTATAACTAGGAGAGGAAATGAAATGTGTCAGCAGCTAAGAGAAGTATCAGGTGGATCACAGCAGTGTGAAAACTAAGTGTTTTCCTTTGCTACTGTCCAAATCATAAGTACTCACATTTCAAGAAAATCGTGCGTCCTGTCAATCCTGAGCCCTGTTTACCTCTGACTCTTACTGTCTTACTCCATTTTAAACCTTACCATCATCATTTTACATGTATTTCTTTTCCCATAAAGAAAGATGAGCAGTAAAAAAACCAGTCTGCCAGGATTCCAATGCAACTGTTTCTATATTCACTGAAGTCCTGGGTGGGGCAGGAGGGAAGGGAAAGTGACTGTGCGAGCCTTAGGAGTAATAATAAACCTAGTTCAGGGGAACGCCTCCCATTGCTCATGCAAGGCAGTGCAAGTACACAGTACAATAGGTTTATGTTGTGTCTGCCATTAGTCATGCTTTTTGCATTTCAGTTCTGCCCAAATTACCTTTTTCACAGCGCCTTGCAAAGTCTTGTCCTCCCACAAATTGTGGAGCAGCAGGGACGCTGCTTGGCTGCCTTTAGGAAAGGACCTAAAACAGAAGGGAATAGGTCATAAATGAAGAGAAAACATCAACAGGATCAAACAGAAAAATATTACGGCCAAAAACACATGAGCAAGACAGGATTAGGAAAAAGCAGTTTGGACACACACAGTAGTTCCCTACTGCTTAGCAGAATTCACAGAACATGCTGTCCTCTAGAGTATCAGGAACTGTTTCTGAAAAGAAGTTTCTCCTGTTGATATTTCAAATGTTTTCCATCAGTGGTTCATGCACCACAAGCAAAATTCTATTCATAGACCAACAGGTATATGACTAACGGTAAGTGATAAAATACATCTTTTAAAGGGTGACTTTGGTTATTTTCATGCTTCCCTTTTTTTCCCCAATGTTTTTGAATCTGAGTGACTGAAGGGAACAATGTTTTTATAAGGTGGTGTGGTATTAACGTGGTTTCACCGCAACAGCTGTGAAAATATCAGGAGAGGAGAGACAAAGAGGTCGGAATGAAGGAGCAAAATACTTTCACATCTCAACAGGGTTGATTGATGGAACAGTGGAAAGATGAACAAATAAAAACTTGCCCGTTCTCGCTGAGGTCAGTCAGTGATGACACCAGTTCACTTGTAATGACCCTCTTACTGGTCTCACTGTCAGCCGACATCAGAGTCTGTACTGCGCTGCAAGCTGTTGCTATGGTTTCATCAGACTTTCCCATCTCTTTGGGGCCGAGAGAGATGAGGTTGGTGAGCACAGGCAGCATCTGTTTTGCTACAGAGGAGACACAGGAAACACATAGTGCATCATTTAACACTATTCCCGGTAAAACATACATATGATATCAACACCTCGTGCTTTTTCTTACTCATGGGGCCGTGCAGTTCAATGTTCGAAGACAAGTTACCCAGCAGGGACATGGCAGTCTTCTGCAGGCTGGGGTTGGGGGATTTTAAAAGAGCTGTCATGTGAGGAAGAGCTCCCAACTTTTGAACCAGAGTCTTGCTCATGGCCTGGGCCCCCTGGAAGAGAAGCAAGGAGAAAAAATATAAGCTTTATCTTCCACTGCACTGGAGCACTCCAATTTGTGCCATATTTGCATTGTGATAACAAGTTCACTTTTGCATGCACATTCACCTGTTTTAACTTCCTCTTTCTTTCTCAAATCACCACCACAGAATTCCCCAGAGACAAAACTACGCCCTCTCACAAAATCAGCCAGCTTTTTAATTGTGAACTGAGCTTTTAAGTCATCATTCCTTCTACGTCTCTGTCTCTGTTGTTTCTCTCTTTTCTTGAATTAATTTCAGAAAACCTATTAATGACACACAAATTGTAAGCCTCACATTTATCATGCGTGTACTCACCCATCCCTTGCCGGCAGTGAGGTTCTGCAGAGCACCACAGCAGGCTTCCAGGGTGGCATCTTTCTGGGATGAGCCCAACAGAGACAAGTAGGTCTGCATGGCTGATGTGTGCAGCAAGCGGTTCACACCTTTTGGGTTGCTCTCCTCTGGCACATTAAATGAAAACTGAGGACAGAGGAAGAGGAAGTGATGAGAAGGGGCCCGATGTGTGTGTGTGTGTGTGTGTGTGATGATTTAGCAAACAAATGGGTAGAGGTATGGCTGTTGACGCCCACCTTCTTTTGAACCTTGCTGCCCTTGGGGCTGAAGCAGCCAATCGTGGGGCTTTTCTTATTCTCACTTTGGCCCATTGGATAAGGGTTAAACTTGGTGAAGCATTCCTCCTCCTCCTCCTCCAGTTTGTAGGTCAAATTGTGGAGGATGCATACACAGTTCTCCACAGACTACAGAAAAGCAGAGAATATAAACTGCACTGTTATCTTCACATAGGCATTTTCAAAAACAGTACATTATAGTTCTAATTATTTTATTTATGTCCACCGTGAATATCAGTCATAGCTCTAAAGCAAAATAGATCTAATTTCCGAGTTATCTGCATCTGTGTTTAAGAGAAATCCCAGCAAACATGATTTAATATTTTGATTCTTGTTTCCCTGTTGCAAAATTGCACACCAGGCACTTATAAACTGCTACCACATGATAAAGGAAGGCCCCACTTTTGGTAACCTGTCCTACCTCTGCAACTTTAGGAAACTACTTTCTTACTATCATTTAAACTCAAAGACAAGTGTATGATTTTTTTTTGTTTTAATAAAAAATCTTTCTTTAATAGAAGCAGTGTTTTTATGACCAAAGGACAAAAAAAAACTAGTTGGATGACAAACACTGGAATACTGCTTTATGTCCATTTGTCCAGCCCACAAAGGTAACTCATTAAATTATCCTTCTTTGTCACTAATTTGTGGTTCCCCACTGGATTCACATCAACTGACCACTAGCGGACACTTTTAAGTAAGTCTCAGCTAGTACGTTCATTTAACAGGAGGTTCTTGTAGAAATGCAGCAAAAACGTTAACATGTTGATTAACAGCAACATGGACCTTAAATATGATGAAATGATGAAAACAGAGATAAAGCTTGTAGTATACGTATTTGCATTCATACCATGGCCTGGGTGAATACTTGACTTTGATTTACTGCAGGATGTCCATTAGTTCAAGAAAAAAGAAAACTCACTACGTAGTTACAGCCAATTTTGACTATTCAGTGGAAACTGGCTATTGTTCCAGGTGTTAGTCACGCCCTCTTGAGTTGCCAGGAAAACCAAGTTACACCTTCTAAATAACTTCAGAATTAGATTGCTCAACATGTGAAAATAACAAAATTAATGGTCTGTTTGTTCTTTGACAATTAGCTATGGTATAAGCAGGATAACGCCCTTCGGGGTGTCCATTATTAGGAATTAACAGATGAAGTGGAGCACTGTAACATTTACAACATCAACAGCATAAAAAGAAGCCGCTGCCCTCTTTTATATCCACAGGTATTACAGTTACAGTTCTACAAGAAGATAACTTTACACAGCGTGAAATGTATTCTCCTTCTGTTTCTCACACAGACAACACACAATGAACAACACGAACCATACACCACCGCCAGGAGCTTGTGTAAACACCGTGCTAGCACAGACATGGAATTAAGTACACGTCCACACCTCAAACCTCCACAAATGAATGGGTACTCGTACAACCTGCTGAATATACAAATATGCTGACTGTGATGGCAGTATTTACCTACTCATACATGTGAGTGTGCAAATATACTGTTGAGGGGATATATGTGCGTATGTGTAACTTTAGTGTATGTATATATTATGTACTTAACTACATTTAGTATTCAGACCAAACAAACTGTGTGGCAGGCTTCTACATGGTCTACAGGAAATATCAGTCAACCAGAGTACGTCACCAGATATTAATCCAACCTGTTCGCTCCTGCTTACACATCAACAATTCAGTGTTACAAGGATAATAAGAAAAAAAAATACAATAATGCTGTAGTAATGCAATTGATGTCAATTTTCTCTCTGTAGGCCTTGATGGAGGGGCTGCAACCAAAGAGTGTTTCCTTGTTTATTTTGTTCAATGATTTATAAAATATCTGAAAAAAGTAAAATATGTCTGTTACCAGTTCCTTAAGGCCAAGCTGAAGTCCAATTCCCAAAGTCCAAGTCCCAAACTAAGAGACAGTCCGATTACAATGATATAAAACCAGGGCTGTCAAATGATTAATTTTTGTAATCGAGATTAATCTCTAAATTTTAATAGTTAATGATGATTAGCCACATTTTTAATCACATTTTTAAAATTGCAGTATTAAGGAATTTACATAAGCTCATATTAACAATAGAGATCAATTCCAACCAGAGTGTCTTGACTGGGAATCAAGTGAACACAAAGAATTAATTTCTTTCATGATACCAGAAGCAGAACAAAAAAGACCCACTTCAACCACGTTTCCTCTTAAGGCATGGCAAAAGCACAAACATCAAAGTCAACAAAGGCATGATGCTCCACTTCTAAAATGCTCCCTGTGGAAACAAAACAGCTGCACACACACAAAGTTCAAGGGACAGGCATGGAGTGATCATAAGGGTGCATAGAAGGGACATAAAGCACACAATCAAATGTGATAAAAAAAACAAAAACAAAACATTTATATGTTAAACTTGGACTTTAACCGCATTGCGGATAACAAATTAATGCTGACAGTCTTATATAAAACATAAAGAAAGGAATATCTTACACTGAAGATGGAACCAATAAAACTATATAATATACATGGCAAAAAGCCTTAATTATTTAACTTAACAGTTGCTGATTAATTGCTGATTAATCTGTGTTTCTGTTAATAAATCAACTAAATTATTTATTGTTTCAGTTGTACTTGACGGCATAAATTCATGGATGACAGTGGAGGTGTAGAAAAGAGCAGAGGTGTTTTCAAAGAGACAAGAAAAATATTTTCTAAGGTATCAGTGCACTGAAAAATAACTACAATAAATACTCTCTGCAGCGGCCAATCAGAGGAAGAAAAAAAGGGAAAATTTGCTAATAATTATTTACCTTGTCATCAGGGTTGTCTTCTGCCACACAGGACTGGACGTAACCCATGAGGGAGTCGATGAGGCCAGGGCATTTCCTCATTGTCTGCCTATCCTCGCTTTTGGTGCAGCTCAGGTTCCTGTGAACATTTTAATCATTTTCATCATTTCATCATCATCATTTCATCATTTATTTCAATCCACATGGAAACACGAACATAGCAAAACTTGATCAGGGTGATTAGTAGACACGAGGTGCACAATGAAAGGTTTTGTAGAAGTTGCAATGAAATCTACTATTACTAGTAATCCTTCCATGTGAGTGAGAGTAACTCATCTATTTCACAGGTGTTGGATAAAGAAGAGGCAGAAACAAGAAACAAGTGCTGCTCACTCTAAGTATATGAACCAATACATTTAATTCAATACAGCATTGTTTTGACTAGAAATTAAACTAACAATTCACTTAATTATCAATCAACAATTTATTTATTTCTTATACTGATATTATTAGTCCAATGTGACTTGACTTCTTGAAACAAAACAGTTTAAAACCCAAATATCTTTGGTTTACAGAAAAAGCAGCAAATCCTCACAGTAGTGAAGCTGTTAAGTATTTTTTACCTTGTTGCTCTATTTTTTATGAAACTTTTTGAAAAATATCAAAGGAGTGTGGACGATGCCTTTTGTCCGATTTCTGCATTGAAAACATGAAAATCAGCTTGCAAGGCCACAGATGATGTAAACTAAATGCTCTCACCGCAGACACCCTGTGGCATTGTGGAAGACATCAGGGTGAATGTTGTTGGTGGCGATGTCGTCTGACCAGCAGGTGTATGGCACCACCACATTCTCAGTCAGAGCGGGCAGTGCCGTGGATATAAGTTCTCCTTTCAGTTCATCAGCGGAGGACAGGTTCCAAAGCAGGCCTTCATACCAGGAGAAAAGCAAAGTTAAAAGCGTTCAGGTTAGAGATAATGCATATGCTATCCAACGTCTTGAGGCCCTCTCCTAATAAAAATATCCTACCAGTGACTTGTTTCTGGGTCTCAGCGGAGTCTGTCTCCTTCAGTAGCTGCAGGGCCTTCCCTATACCGCCACAGTGCTGAACCTCCATCTTGTTCTCTTTGTGCTTGAACACCAGGTTCCTCAGGGCTCCAGCAGCAGCCTGGCACACCCCGGGGCTGGGGCTCCGCAGTAGGGTCACAAGAGCGGGGATGCCTGCTAGCTGATGAACCTGTGACACACACATGTAGAGGGAACGAGTGTTAAGGACTTAAAGGCGTGGTTATGGATTTACTACACTTTGAGTAGTTACAATCAGAGCTGGCAGCCAAGTGCAGTAATAAATATTCCCTCCTCCCTTTGCCTCGAGGCAGGTTACATAAAGGTCTTCAACAGCTGCATCACCACTACCATGTCATGTGTGGCGGGTGCGTTTGTGTGACAGTGCTTGCTCAGACCTCCTGTTTGGCGCGCTCCTCTTTGAAGGTGGTGTGTTGGATGAAGGTGGCTCCACACTGCTGGTAGTTCTCTTCATCGTAAGACAGGTACTCCACAGCCTCTTTTAGAGTCAAATCTGGCATGTTCACTGCGCTGTTCACCCTGCAGTAACAGGCACAGGAATGCAAGAGAGGGTTGGAAATACTAAATCAGTTTGACACTACCAGTTCATCAAACAGCATGAATTTAGAGTGATACCTTACTTCTGTTTAGAATATCAGTTACTCACCTCTAGATGTCTTGAAATGAAAATTTTTTTTTTCCTTCTAGCGTTGCTCCAAGGTTTTTCCAAGAATGTGAGCCACTCACTCTGTGGGCAGTCCATGGAGACGAGTTTCAAAACATCAAAACTATCTAAAAATGTCCATCAAAAACTCTCAACAGCTTCCTGTGATACAATCCAAGTCTTCTTCATCATGTCGTAGGCTAAAAAGCTACTAAATCAAACACATCTGATCCAGTGTTTTGAGCCATGTGTTACAGTTACTCTAAATGTCAGTGAACTCCTGCTCAAACAAATATGGTTCTGCCTCTCTCTGCCCCAGTCCTTTTCATTGCTTATCCTTATATTCCTTTCTTTAAAATATTAAAAAGTTATCCCAAACTTGCAAGCCAACGAAAATGGCTGGTGCAGAGAGAGAGGAGTTTCTGCAGATTGTGGCAATAACATGTGACTCAAAACACTGGATCAAATGTGTTGGGTTTAGCAGCTTTTTACCTGAAATGAAAGTATTTTGGAAGGATTGAGCCTACGACACGCTAAAGAAGACTTGGATCATACCACATGAATCTGCTGAGAGTCTTGGAGGGACATTTTTAGACATTTTTGATGTTTTGAAACTTTATCTCTGTTGGCTCCCGGCAAAAGCAGCAAAAGTGAGTGACTCACGTTTTTTGAAGACACCTCTTTCAAGACACCTTAGGGTGATAATTTTGCAGTGAAGTATCACTTTACCGAAACAGTTTTCAGTGCATATAAGCAGTCAAAGCTTCCATAGGACAAGATGAACCATGTGTAGAAACTGAGCTTTATCATAAAACTGTATTATCTTCACCATCTAAACCACTGTGCCTCTTAGATATAACCCTCTACTTATCAGCCTTATCCTATCTAAGTATGATGTTGCCCATGTTGGCATGTCCTGATGTTATGTAAATAAAAGCATGGAAGCCAGAAGAACTCACGCTGATTTGTACTCTATGTTGGATGTTTTCATTGTGGCCATCCTGCCGTCAGTCTGAGAATGAACTGAGGGCGGACGGACAATGCGGGTCTGGCTGTTGGTCATCGAGCCGTTGGTCATTGAATAGGTGCTGCTTCTGTTTAGTCGACTCTGGAGGGTCTGGCTGCTTTGGGCAGTCTGCCCTTTGGCTCTCTAAAAACAGAACCATTAAAATTACATACAGAGTGCGGTCTTAAGGGGCACTTGCATATACATGTTTCAGTTCTTCAGTGACACTGCAGTTAAACGTGAAAATAACTGATCACCATGACAGGAGCAGGTGCCGGTGCAGGTGCAGGAGAGAACACAGGAACCAGGGATGGGTCACTGCGACTGGGTTTCAGCCCGTTGGGACTTGTGGGCCAGTTGGAAGTGCTTAATTGTTTTTCCCACGTGGATGAGGCGCTGACAAATCTTCCTCCAATGGTTTTACTGGACATAGTGCGACTCTTCTGATAGTTACCCTAGAAAGAAGAAAATGGTTTGGCTTAGGAGGTTCACTGACACAAAATATGCAGACTATGGACAGTAGTTTAAACAGATTGGATTGAGAGATGCACATACGACACATCAGAAGTTTACATTGGCCACCTGAGCAAATTGTGGCTTTGCTGGCAATAAAACAATGTCAAAACCTGACAGTAATTATCTGTTCCATCACTTCATCACCTTAAGGCCTCCCTGTATTAATATTCCAGATCAGAAAAAAAGAAAGTAGATAAACCTACTTTCCACAAAAACAGTTTTCAAAGGAAATTCCTGACAAACAAAGTCAGAGGAATCTGACCTAGCACAAAGCCTGAATACCTCTTCTTTTTCTCCTTTTCTTCATTTTGTGTTGAAAGTAACAAACAATCACACAGAGTAACATAATAGGTGGCACCTAAAGAAGATCAACTCAAGGAGAGTGATAAGTGACTGCTGGTGCAGTTGAGCAGTTTCTCACAGAGGATCTTTGTGTGTGCAAGTCACACACAGCACCCGTTAAACCTGTCTGCACAAACAACCCTGATGTTAAGAAATGGCTTAATCTCACGTAATCACTTTTTGTTTACACATTAAATTATTTGGACTATTTGGCTTTTTTGGCTTTGTTTGTCTGTGCTTGTGTGTGTGTGTGTGTGTGTGTGTGTGTGTGTGTGTGTGTATACAAATCGAAATCAGGTTTTCCACAAAGCAACAGAGAAGGAAACTTGTCAAAGCCTGAGCAAAAAGACAGAACACGTCCTGCTAATTCCTCAGCGATTAGTCACTCACTTAAGGGCAGGGCAAAATATCTCAACTATACTGACACAGTGACATGAGACTAGATATTGGGCTAAATTTGGATATCATCATTTTGTTTTGAAACTGTATAAAAGTTGTCTTTTTCTGGTTTTAAAGGCTGAAATATCGTAAAACTGTGTAAATTTCTGAACTTACAGACTTTTTAGATCTACCTGTTACAATATTTGCCTTTACTTACTTTGTCATTATTTCTACATTACTGATGATTACTTATGATAATATAATAGTATTGTAGCATTAGCAAAGATATTAGCTCAAAAATATTGTGATATTTGAGTTTGTTATATTATCTATAACAGGGAGGAAAATCCTGTCTTTGAACTTTGTTTTGACCAAGGTCTGTTGTAATAAAAGTGCTTATGACATCTCAAATGTGTACATTAATGTATCCTGCTTCCACACGCAGCCTGAAAATACCAAGATATTATATTGGTCCTTATTCTCATTATGAAAGCTTTATCTCATATTGGACTTTTGTCATTAAACACACTCAACATTAGTGCAGAGGGAAATATGCACTGCTGAGACAACGGAAAGAAAAATTTCCCTTTCTTGTCACCCATAAATCATACACTCAACAGTATAAAAACTTGTACCAGCTCCTTCACATTTAATCACTGCGGCTGACTTGTTTTGATTTGAGGAAGGATATCAGCGAATGGGGAAGTAGATGACAGACAGACAGACACACACACACACAAATACAAACACACACTCTCACACACACACACACACACACACAATGGTGCATTCTATGTATCGATTCAAACCAGACAGGTTGCTCAGACACCAGCAGTTCTTCAGCTATGCAACTAAGCAGCAACACATGAGGCAGGACAGGTTGTGTCAACAACACATTTAATAAGAACTGACAGACTCACAGTACTACATACTGCCTTCATTTAGGTACAGCCTAACTGAGCCGATAGGGAATTTCTTTACTTTGGAGGCTTGACAGGAGAGACTAATTCATCGCCACAGAAAAACAGCAGGATGTTTCTCGGTGTGATGTGTGTTGCTGTCACACTCTATGAAGTGCGTCCAAGCAGAGACGTTACCAAACATTACTTAAATGTTTCCAGTTGCATTTCTGTTGTGCATAATGTTGCTGAGAATGAGCAGGGCTGTTTCATGGTATTATGGTATATACAGGAGTTTTGTGTCAATGTGATAAAATACATTCAAATTTTTCTAAAAGGCATTCCCATCCTATTATTTAATGCAGTTTCTTAATAAAATTTCCACTAAATTTGCTATGTAAAAATTTTAGGGTTTATCAATATTTAAACATAAAAGTGAAGAGACATATTGCCATTTTTGCAAAGAGTTT
The DNA here is from genome assembly GCA_029874485.1 of Naso brachycentron. NCBI lineage: Eukaryota > Metazoa > Chordata > Actinopteri > Acanthuriformes > Acanthuridae > Naso > Naso brachycentron. The sequence goes on along the minus strand of JAQFJA010063846.1, from coordinate 5,574 downwards.
ACCTTCAAAGAAGTACATCAGTAAAGACAAACACCATCAGCATTGCAAAACAAAAGTCACAAAATACAAGAAATATTTAAACTGTTCGAATTAAACATTAAAGCTCTCTGCTAAATTCGAATATGTTAATGATTTTGAGTTGTTGTTTGTATTTCTTTAAAATATTTCTATACTTAATGTTTTCATTCAATACAGCAGTTTGAAAACACGCTTTACTATGTGACAGTCAGCGCTTTTATGCAATTACAAAACAAGACAAAAAAGTAGAACTAAGACAGATTGTGGCGACTCTCTGCAAGCATCTTTTACTAAATATATTTAACTTGTGGAATTTAGACATGGTGAAAGAAAACTCAACCACAGAACAACTTATTTTATAGCAATTATTCATTACCAGAGGACACCAACACTCTCCCTAAACATGCCTCAGCTCACTGTCAATAGGTCAGGTCAGGCCAACCCAGAGCAAATATGCATTCACACACACACACACACACGCACACACACACGCGCACACACACACACACAAAACCACACTGATGAAGTCAACATTAATCCTCTGTGGAATTTGGATTAGTCCAGAAGCCCGTTTCAGAAAGCAGGTTTGGTGAAAAATCTCTGCGTCTGTTAGCCCTAAAATGACGGAAACTCCAAACTCCTTTTTCGTTTCAGAAAGGGAGGTAACTCAAACCTGAGAAAGAGGGGTACCTCCAGCCCATTTCAGAAAGAGAGGTAGCTCAAGTTCTGAGTCAGTTACTATGGTATCTTGAAAATGTCAAGGATCCTATAGACAAAGAGGCTGTGCTGTTGTGTGGGGAGTTAAATGGGCTGTATTACCTCAAGAGACAATTTTGAGATGCTGACTAGATGTTTAATCATTTCCAGATGACTTGGCTACCTATTGCGGTAGCCAGCCATTTCTCTTCACAGTTTATCATATATTTGCCTAATCTTATTTGTCCTCACATCACCAACTTTATCACTCAAATGTTAATTTATTTGGGTTTCATTAATTAAGTAAAAGAGAAAAAGGTAAGAGGACATTTGTGTGAAAAAAGCATAACGTCGGGGATAAAGCTGCACATTGAAATAACCACTGACTGATTTTTACTTTGTTAGTGAGGTACAGCCATGAGCCTGTCTATGTCTAAGAATTATCTGTTTAAACCCTGATCTTATATTTTATTTGAACTGCTTCCATGTTTGCTTTTTCCTGTAAGTGTGATTAAATAATAAATAAACAGACAACATTCAGTCTCACATGTTAACTCAAGCAGCAATTTTCTTCCACGTCAATTCTCTCTCCTTTGCTGCTGTAGCTGTTTGGGTTTTTTTTCAAGATGTTCATATTCACCATATGTGTGCAACAGGATGTCTAATTTCACAGGAGAAAAATCGGTATATTTCTTTTCGTCACCTTTTGCCATGGTGAATGGTAGTATCGAGGTTATGTTAACACTGGCTTTTTATAGTCGTGGTGCAGCGCTTAACTCAGAGTGAACCTACTCAGAGTTAACTGAACTACCTCAAATCTGCTTTTCTGGAACTGGAAACTCAGATTTTGAAATTGAGAAAGGCAATCATAACAATGTTAATTCTTTTCTGAAGTCAGGAAATCACACAGTGTCTGTCTGATGCAGAAAACAACAAACACATGATCTCATGTTTCACACACACACACACACACACACACACACACACACACAGTACCCTCTAATGTTATGAAATACTTTTTAAGATTTTACCTGGTTCAGGGTTTATGTTATGGGGAGACGCCAGCCAAATCAATGTTGAAGAAATTAAAATCTGGTTGTTTAACTGGTGACGCCACGTGGCTGCACCAGAAGTTCCCCTGGAAACGTCCCTTATGCGTATTTTCTTTCTTGCTCATGGTTAGACTACATGATCAATATCACTCTCATGTGTGTGTAGTCAATAGGAAGCTGGAGTCAGCAGACATTTAGCTTAGTTTTGCTCTCTGTGAAAGTAACAAAATCTGCCTACAAGCACCTCTGAGACAAAATCAATCAAACGGTTTCCTCATGTCCAGTTGTTATGATAAACCAACAATAACTGATTTAGTCCTTTAAAATGTCCCCCCCCCATGCAATTTATAGTATTTATTTAATCTCAATACTATAAAACGTTTTTGGTTTTTTTTAAATAACTAAGAAGCCAAATCCGCATTACCACACAATAGCAACTCTCTTATTTAATGTGCAAAAATAAATACAGGTTAGCATCTTTTGCCCTATGATCGATTAATGCAGCATGTTTCATGTTATACTGTAAAAAATGAACTGAAACAAACTGGCTGGATGGAAGAAAACATTCAAACCTCTAAAACATTCTTGCCTTGTGCACATGTATACAGGTATTTTACGAAACTTTTTTTTTTAGGCATTTTGGCCTTTCGTCAACACACCGATGCAGTTTTGAGGCACTTTTTATTTGACGTATAGGCGGGAAAACAGTGTTATCAGCTTGTGAAGTCTGAGTGCGCATGTTTACATGTTATGATATAGTGTTGATGTTTTCATTGCTAACTGACCTCTTACATATTTAAGCATGAATATACAGTTACTCTTCCACTAAAGAGTGGCTAAGTCACGCTCCGGTGGATCCATGGGACCTTGCTTCGGAAAAATTTTGAATGGTAGACAATGGAGAGAGACAACTTTTTTTCAATCCCGGTTAAATTGTGCCGTCAAACTCAGATATGATGTTTGTCCATTTGAATGATAATTTTACAAATCAAGAAATTCATGTTTTTTCATACTACTGCTGAATTATAAGATTTTGAAAATATGTATTTAGAAAGACAACACATCTGATCATTGCGTATGTGATGTCATCAAAACTTTCTGCAGAGGCGCTAAAGTCAGATAAAGATACATAGAGAGTGATAGACTTATAATGAATTTCGCCTCTTTTACTACTTTTTTCCTCGTTGTGAAAGAACACATGCCATGTTAGTGTTGGTGGCATATACTGGGCACAACAGATGTGGTCCACTGACCAGATTTACATAAAACTAAGGTTATTCTACTATCTTTACATTAAACCGTGACTTTCTTGACTTGTAAAATTATCACTTAAATTGACAAACATCATATTTGAGTTTGACGGCTAAATTTAACCAGGATCAAAAAAATAAGTTCTCTCTCTCCATTTACCACCGTTCAAAATTTTTCCAAAATAAGGTCCCATGGGGTCCACCGGAAGGGGCGCAACTTAGCCTCTCTATATTGAGTGACAGACAGTATTCAAAAGGTGCTATTGAGGTCACTATGCAATAAAACATTCCAGGTTTTGGTAGAGGGCTGGTCGTACCTCTAGCTGCACTCAGCCTACCCTTCATAGCTTTTTTTTTTCTAGTCATCAGTACGGCTTCAAGGTTCGGATTATATCACTGTTGTGCTTCTGACAGTGCTTCAGTTGTGTTTTTATGTATTCATTCAGTCGGAGTTCCTTTTTTAAATAGTGCTTTTATGGATGGGATTTTTTTTAAGAACCACAAAAAGGGACACTCTGTTTTAAAAAATACCTGCATACGTGCCAACTAGTCCTCAAACTAATGCGCAATTTTCTAGTGTGTGAGAGGTAGAAAGAGTTTGTTCTTACATTATGAATAATATCAACATGACTAGGGCTCTTGAAAGAGAGAAACAATTACCACTTTGTTGTAGCTAGTTGACATAGTGGAGGTGGTGCGTCCGAAGGTACCATTTGCTTTGAATGGAGCGAACTTGAATGATCCAAACTCATATGTTGTCAAAGTCTTGGGACTGGTGCCTGTTAACAGAAGAGATGTATAACATCTGAAATTAGCAGAGACAGATATATGCAGGACAGCCAACATAACAGAGCAAATGACTTTTTCACCCTCATGATTTTACAAGGGGCTGACAAATAACAAGGAGGATGTTGCTGAAGGTGTTGTTGAAAATTTTCTGGTCTCCACCCCACTGATGACGGGACACAGTGTGTTTTTTTAGTTTTTCATCATTAATTACTGCTGGAGGTATTTGATTACATATACATAATACATTTTCACAGGCTTAAGGTGGATAAAGGCAGCCCTCTACATTTTTGGAGAAGCAACTCATTGACTGACAACCTATTCATTAAAAGACAGATTTGTAAAAGGAATCTGAAAACTTTACAAATGAACAAAGTAATGCAGTACTGCATGAATCATATTTCAGGACATGAAACTAATATTTGTATTAATAAATTATAGTACATTTTTAAAAAGGAAAATCTAACATACAGAATCCATAAATACAGTTATATAGTTTTATAAAAGGTAAATAAAAAGATGGATTATTTCGAATTTGCAAGTTAATTAATTGTTTGATTTTCTATATTTTATTTGTCAGTCCTTGTTTTGGCAAATCTTTTTACATCTATCAAATTCAAAGAGTCTTTTAATCTCATACTGTGCATGATTGTTTAATTTATATAAAACAGCTGTTAAAATAACTGATAGATCCATGTAATGTTTGGTGAAGTATATGATTAAGTTCCTCTGTAATTTCTGATTAAATATCAACAAATAAGATGGCTTATAATGTGAGCTTTGTTATAAATGATATTGTTTTATTACAAGTATTTTTATCAATCATTGTTTAATTGTTCAGTTTCATATCAACTAATGAATTCGTAATAATTCTTCAGTCAGACAGACGGACATACAGACAGACAGACATGATGTCAGTCAGTTAGTAGGCTCTGCATTGCATTCTGTGCTTAAGTCCAAGCCTTTTACACACCACACACAGCATGTTTCATCACCTTTGTCTGTCTTGCTGCATGATTCATTGGGACAGAAGGGTCACTGCCATTTGTGCCAAATGCAAGGTTGTGGCCCAAAGATTATAGGATTAGGGTTGTCTAAAATGTCCTACGTGTCAAGTGAGCTGCCAAGGAAGAGTTCACCCAAAGTGACGAATAAACCATCTCAACAAATAACACCTATGCAGCCAATCACCAACGTGCCATAAAACATATTTTATATCTTATCAGATTTCTCGCACTATCAGGCCAAATAGATGATTTTTATTGCTTGTGGTTTGATATGTTGCAATATCTGCTGCTACTTGATGCAATGAAGAAAAACCAAAGAAACTTTAATATTAATGTATGTAAATGATGAACATTTACAAGCTCATTCTATTTATGTGAAACAACCCGGTAGCCTCAGGGCTGTGTACAACTCTAACCCTGCGGTTAAATTCTTTTCAGTGTATATCTGCTGTGTTTTGTAAACATTTGCCCTGTGCAAAGTGTCCCTGTCAGGTCTTCTTCTTACTGTTAGAGGCTTAGCTTTCTTTTAGACCACCATTTTTCTCTTAAAAAATGACCAAAGAAGATATAAGGGACAAATCGTTCTTAGTTTTCATGCAGTTAATTTGGAAGCTTTTCAGAGAAGGGTCAGCCATTAAAGTTTCAAGTTCAGTGTTTCTTTTCGTAGTTTGGCTGTATGCCTCTCACATGGGCTACATTAGGGCTGCACAATTTTGTAAAAATGTGTAATTGTAATTATTTGGACTGACATTGCGATGTGAGGGA
>JAQFJA010063791.1:0-16110 GCA_029874485.1 Naso brachycentron | reverse complement strand
CATGATTCAAGACCCTTTAAATACACACCTGTGCTCCATTATCTTTTACCCTGAAGAAGACATGTAACGTCGAAACGTGTTGGTCTAGCCCTGATCAATAACGGATTTTTATTATACTGCATTAGAGTGCCTCGGACTGCCTTCTTTGGCCTGCAGCCAACTTAATTGCTACAATTTTGTAAGTCTTGATGAGCACCTAATCTTTTTACAATTTGTACTTTTTTACATTTTCTCTCCTTGGACCCAGACTGTAGCACTCCCTACTGCTTTGTTTCTCATTCCGACTTCTTTTGTTTGCTTCCTGGAATTCCAAAGAGGATTTTTTTGTTGAGATAAGGACCCATTCATTGGAAGTTAAACTGTGGGTTTTGTATGAAAGTCTGACTGCATCATGTGTGGTTTGTGTTTCTTGTCAGTGATTGCTAAGGAGGAAATTACTGAAAGACATGGGTCCTTTGTAGGATTGACTGGTACTTCACTAAAAATGTTTTCTTTCTCTTGCAATCTAACTGGCACATCAGCTCCAAGTCAAACCTCAACAGTAGCCTACAAAAGGCTATGTTAACATTATACATGCAGACATTGCTAAAAATTAAGACACTTTTGTTTTAAGGACAAAAGAGACAAGAACCAAAGAAACAAGCACTGAACTAAAATTATCTGCTCGCTGAATAACCTGTAGGTGTGCTGGACAGCTGAACAAACCAATCTTGCATGGGCCAGTGTGGGATTTTGGTGGTTTGTCTGATTGGACAGATATGTGTCCCACACACAGTCTTCAATATAAATAAGTAAAAACTGTAAACTTAGCTTAGAGCCCCGCTGTAAATACTGACAGATTCAACTACTTCCTGTCCATGTCAACAACTCTGGCTGTGATTAGAACATATCGAGGTTGGTAGGGCTGCACCATAAATTGAAAATTTATCGTCATCACCTTATTAACATGTGCCAAAGACATATCGCAAAAAACTGCTTAAACTGCAATAAATGATATAATTTTACGTGCCATGCATCCAGATGCTGCATGTCAATATATTTGGCCAGTCAGATTAGTTACTTCTAATGCAAACAGATTATTTTCTACAGCTGCAGCCTCACATTAAAAGCATGTAAGTAGCATATAACAGTGGTGACCAGTGGTTCAGTTGGTAGAGCACGCGCCCCACATACAGAGGCTCTGCCTCGGCCACGGCGACTATTCCTGTCAGTGTTCCTGATCAAGACACTGGCATCAGATCTGGAGTTGGTCCCCTGTGGCAGCCCACTGATCTTAGCATGTGTAGTTAAGGTTGACTATAAACAGGATGGGTGAAGCGCAGAGAATGAATTTCCCTATGGGGATTAATAAAGGCAGTATTATTATTATTATTAGCAAAATGCAAATTAACTTTTATTTTGAAGTGTTATGCTAGTTATGCTAGTTACAGGACATACAACAACATGTTCAGCTGGCTTGGCTAGCTAACTGCTAAATGTGTTTTTTAAGCAAAACAGCGGCCATTTTCAACATTTGTAGAAAGCGGATTAATTATAAATATGTCTGGGAGTAGTTTTCACACACAGACCAATACCTACTCCTTGACTCACACCACCCACTGGAACATAAGCCAGGTGTTATCAGAACCCTGCAACACAGAGCTGATAATGTTCCAACCTGCACTCAGGCCCAAGAGAAAGAGCACAAACACCTCAGGGAGGCCCTTAGAACCTGTGGCTGTCCCAGTTGGACCTTTGTGAAAACAACGACACGCTCCAGTAAGAACACCAACTCTGCAGGTGTGGACGAAAGGAAAAACAAACGCAATAACATAGTCATTCCGTATGTGTCTAAAGTATCTGAGAAACTCAGGAGGATTTTCAATAAACACCACATTCCTGTATTTTTCAAACCCAGCAACACACAAGACCATACACCACACACCCAGAAAAGCTACCTGGTGTATGTGGTCCAATGCAGTGAGGAATGCAAAGACTTATAAATTGGAGAAACCAAACAACCACTGAACAAACGTATGGCCCAATACAGAAGGGCTAACTCTTCAGGTTAGTATTCAGCTGTCTATTTACACCTAAAGGACATGGCACGCTCCTTTGAGGACAGCAGTGTACATATTTTGGACAGGGAGGACAGACAGATGGCTTGAAAGAGGAGTAAAGGAAGCCATCTATGTAAAAGTGGAAATACCATCTGTCAACAGAGGAGGAGGTCTGCGACACCACCTATCTCCGATTTACAACGCCGCCCTTTCATCTCTGCCCAGGAGATTTAACAACTTAACCTCCAAGAACAACAGTCGTTCATAAATGGCCCCATGTGACTCCAACAACTCTAACGACTCCAACGACTGTCGTTCATGATTTGCGTCATGTGACTCTAACAACTCTGACGACTCTAACGACTGTTGTTACAGTATGGAACACTACCTGAGCCACGCCTTGGACTACTAACAATCATTAGACACCATTGGCCTTTGTAAACACCTCCACAGAGGTTAAACCTGGATTCCCCCCCCAGCTAGTCAGATTAGCCTAGTCTAGTCAGACACGCATGAACTGATGAAGCCCCTTGGATAAGAGGCGAAACTTCTTCACAGACATATTACTAAGTCCATTTGCCTTCGATTAAATTGCCCAGATAACTATGACCTGGAAGAATGAGAACATTCACAGACTGACCCAGTTTTTCTTTGCATTTAATTTAATTTAATTGCTTTCAGTGCAATGGAAAAAGCTTGAACTCTTGCTAAATTACGCAGAAAATACTAGTAATAGTACAAAAAAGACATTAAAACAGCTAAGACATTTATAAGACTCATCCGAGATCAAAATCCCTCTTTCACAACTGTTTACATACTTCAAAAAAATCGAGGTATTGAGATTTTTCAGTCAGATTTGCCTCCATGGAGACAGAGCGGTGTTTGTGATGAGTGTGTGTGTTTGTGTGCAGACTCTGCAGACTGTGCAGACTGCCTGAAAGCTGACAGACAGACAGTTTGACAGCTGAGGTTACGGCAGACACGCAGACTGAGGTGACTTGTGAGATGAGGAACTCAGCATCAGCATCATTTTATCTCTCTGCAGCATCCATTCGCCTCCTTGCTGCTGTTTTCTCTGCAGCCGTGAGGAACATTGTTTTCAGTCGTTTCTCAGTGAGGAGCTGAACAAACGCAGATTGAAATTGACTATAAATCTGAAATGTCAATAGATTCTGCAGGCGTGAAATTGGTTTCATGAGTTATTTATCCTGTAGAGGATGGTATAAATCCACATTATGTAATCAGAGACGAGAAGCAGCAACATTAACTCAAGCACAGCACAAATTTGTGGCTGTGTTGTTTCCATTTTTGGACAGCTGAGTTTATATTCAGCTTTTAATTGATTTAAAAGTCATTTCAAGTACAAGATAACTTCTGGTTAGGGTGAGAAAAAAAATCCTGTTTTGACTTATAATATCCAGTTTAGATGCAACAAAAGCTGCTCCAAAATGTCCTAACTGATGCTAAAACAACAGGAAACAGTGGTCTGGAAGTTTTCTTAGACAGTCTTATTTATCCTTCATCTGTGTAAATTTAATCTCAGTTGATAATTTTTATTGATTCCAGCATCATTATCAGTTCTGCTCATTGGTTTGATTCTTTATAGATTCCCTTGTTTCCTGACCAATTTTCTGTGAGGAAAATATTGAACCTACACAAGTTTTCAGCATCAGTGCAACTGTTTTATTATCTGCTATTATTAGCCTGAGAGCTAACTGTAGCAACGGTCTGACTGTCTTCACTTAAAATGGACGAAATGAGAGAATATTTGTAGCTCAGTCTCATTTCCAGAACTTCCAGTTCTGGTGTTGGTGACAAACTTCAAATTTCATAGATGCACCTGTGTGAATCTTAGGCCTATGGCAACTGCCTCACCTGATGGACAGACAAAGTCTGAGGAGAGGTGGGGTCACACACTGGACCTGTGGCTAAAAGATAAGGGTTTAACACCTGGGACACACATCCTGCATCTGCATCTACCTCTGTGTCTGGGTCTGGGCCTGCGTCTGCATCTGCATCTGCATCTGTGTCTGTGTCACGTCTGCGTTGGCAGCACATCTGCTTATTTCTTCAACGGATGTTAAAAAACAGATTAGAGCAGCACGCTGCCAGGAGATGCGCATCAGTGACGCAACATTCCTCTGCTAAAAATCAACATTTCCGCTGTGTCTTTCAAAATAAGACCTCTGACAAGCGTTTATATGTAGAAAATCCCTTCATTTAAAGATTTAACTGTGAATCTTTCGAAGGATCTCGATGTGTAGAACAGACCAAACTTTACGCAATGTAGTAAAGTTTAGTTTTGCTTTTAACTTAGATTGACCACTGACTTTATCTAACACAAAGTCGAACCAGCCTGGAGTGGACACACACCCGCAGTGTCTGAATGATGAAAGAACATGTAATCTGTCACTGCTTAATATCATGACTTTAAGCAGTAAATGACTTGCTTTAACGAATTTTAATAGTTTATAACAGATTTGTAAAGTATAATTTCCCTGAGCCTGTTTGGTCAGAAAGTGACGGATCATAGGTAATAAACTTGACATTTCATCTTCTTTGCAGATCAAGCTGCTGCTTGCCTCACACTTTACCACCCCCCAACCCCCGAACGGCACACGTTTTTCTATCTAAATAAGAATTAAAAGCATCAAATTTATGGGAATTATCCATGGGAATTCTCTAAGGAAAGCTGTATGTAGAAAGACAGGGCCGACAGAAGCAGCGCTGCCTGCAGCAGACACAGCAGAGGCTGCCTGTGTGAACAACAACAGTGAGCAAGATGCAGCAGATTGCAAAGGCAGATGCACTGCAGAGGTAGACACAAGATGTGTGTCCGGGGCGTTAGACCCCTAGAACTTCTAGAACCTTTAGCATGTTTCATTCAGACATTAAAGGTCCTATTCATACGATTACCATTCCATCAAAAACTGAGGCTTTGGGCCGGTAGTTCAGGCCCACCATTCACCCAAAGCGTCAGTATTCGACCAGTTGGGTTTCAGATAGTGACAGGCTGAGAATGAGACCCAGAAATCAACTATGTCTACAAAGTGGATCTCAAAACTTGCCTCATGCGTCCTATGAGATGCCAGAGGCCTTCAGGAAGTGAGGTAACATTATAAAAAGGGCGACAATGTCTGACACTCTCTGGGTTTTTTAAGGTGCTTTGTGTACATAAAAGGAAAATTTGATTTTTTGATCGTGCTGATGAATTTCAACTGCTGCATCACCTTCATAAAGCGGAAAACATGAAGCTTCACCCCTCAAATAAAGCTGGGTCCTTGTTTATTCCCCTGCATCATCAGCCTCAGTCGAACTGCTCTGATTATTAATGAGTCACATCCGTGTCTGTCTGTTAACTGCAGAGCGTCATTATTTGCTTGAGTGACCCCTGCTGCAGTGCAGAGTCAGAGGTCCAGCTCTGTCTGTCAAATAAATCATAAAATGATATGCAGCTGCAGGTTGAGGCGAGCTGAGCCGAGGCACAGCGAGCTCATGTATGCTCCATGTTTGCAAATGGTCTGTCAACACACTGAACTGATGGATGAATTAGTTCTGCAAATGTGCCTCTGTAATGCTGTTTGCTTTGGAGCTCTGCTATCGTCAACAATTAGCAGTAACGAGACATGTTTTCTCTGAGGCTTTCGCTAAATTAAGGACACATTTGTCTTGTACAAAACAACAGCGTGGCTCCCGTCCACTGATCTGATTTCCTCACTCGTAATTGTGTTATTTTCAACTGCTGTTCAGAATAAATACATGAAATTAGCTGCTCTCGTGTGTGTTTGTGTGTGTTTGTGTGTATGCGTGTGTGTGTGTGTGTGTGTGTGTGTTTGTGTTGTGCAAGTCACAAGTAAGTCTCAAGTCTAATACTTTGGGTTTTGAGTGCTAAACAAGTCATGATGCTCATGTAACACTTCTAAACAGCTGCATGTCCGGTTGCCAGCAGGCCTGGTCCTGTAGCTGAATGGATACTGAAGCTGCCTGTGTCACAAGAGGTTCCCGGTTCGGTAAGTTCACCCACTCCAACCCTTGGCTCTTCAGGACGGATGTTACACTCTTAACGCCATTTACCAACAGAATCTTGGTGTCTTGTTCTTCATACAACTTTAAATGTTGAACAAAGTAAGAAGGTTTGCAGGCCCTCATCTGTGATGTTTGACATTTATTTTTTGTTAAGTGTATTTTTTTGTTAACAGTTTTATTTTTGGCATCATTTTTTTCTAGCTGGAGTTAAAGGGATAGTTCACTCAAAATGAAAATTCAGTCACCCTCGTGCCAATGGAGGGTCTGGTGACTTTTTTTTACCCCAGAAAACATGCTGGAGTTTCACAGGAAAAAGATGTTGCAGTCATCTCCCAAACAATTGAAGTGAATGGTGACAAGGATTCAAATATAATATAAAAGAAACCCCATAATAAAATCATGAAATGCCTCCAAACTACTCGTCCAAATTAATCCAAGTCTCTTGAAGCCTCAACATGCCAAATAGTTTTGAAAAACGTCATTGACGCCATGTTTTTTGCCCCACTGTTCACTGCAGCCCGTAGCTCCTGACATGGCACACACACATCTGTGTTGTGTTGCATGCTAACCGGATGTCCATTGCCAGCGGCAGACACCAGACTTGCTCTCCAGTTGATCATGAAGATCAGCAAGCTCTGCTTAGTTCCTCCTAAAGCTGCTGCATGAGAGGTGTGAGCACACGTTGCTGCAGTCTAACCAGGCCTTAGCATGCTTCAGCTACCTGATCTATGGAGTGCAACTCATATTTTCAAATATTTACACTCATTTTTTTCATCTTGTAATGACATTGTTCAATTATTCTCTGGTACCAGCAATCAACAAGACAGTCGCAGACTTTTTCACTGCTCTTTATCTGGACTTTGTATGTTGTTGTTGGCCTGAATTCAAGGTGAATCCTCCACAAACAGTCAAGCGATGTCAGCGCTCAGTGCCCGTGTTCATGCCCGAGCTTGTGCATGTGCGTCCGTACCGTGCCAAAGCCCACCTCTTCCAACCATGCCAGGGCCGACAAAACATTTGAATTTTACTCACCATTCACCTCAGTTGTTTGGGAGATTACTGCAACACCTTTTTCCTGTAAAACTCCAGCTGGACTAAGTAAATCACTGGACCTTCCCTCAGTATGGGGGTGAGTAGATAATAACTAAATTTTAATATTTTGTTGAACTATCACTTTTACTACTGTAACGTCAGCTTTTCATTACTCTCCTCTGCACACCGATGGCTTGCATGAATGGTTCAAACAAAGTGGATCTGAGGTGTTAGGCGTCAATTAGCTGAGGATGAAGAATTAACATGAGTTGATTTAAGAAATGAAGGAAAATTATTTTCATCCTGTTTGACTTTTTAAATGCTTTTTAATCAAATTTAATGAGGTCTTTTAAAGTGAAGTGATGAGTCACTAGTGATTCAAGTCGAGTCTGATGACATTAATTTTGTGAGTTAGGTTTGACGTGTCCAAGTCATGTGACTCAGTTGTGTGTGTGTACTTGTCCTGATCACACTGTCAGTTCGCACAGATTCAGGGGACGCATTTTATATTTGGGGATCAATTTGGGATTAGGATCAATGGAAGTAAACTAATTAGTCATGAAGCAGATGGCAGCAAACACCAGCAATGTTTCCCATTTTCATACTAAATAATACATGTTCTGCGTGTATGTAATATGTATAAATACATGTGATATAAACTGTTGTAGAAACAGAATTTTCTGATAAGATTTACATAAAAATACTGAATGAAACATGGAAGAAAAGACACAAGCTGCTGTAAATCAAACTTGACGAGAGAAAAAGCCTTTTCCAAAACTTTAACTTTATTTTTTTTCTCTGAGATGTGGCTGCAGCAGCTTCACCATGAAGGAAACTGTACGTGTAACTGGATCTTCGAGCAAGTTTTGCATTGCATTGTGGGGCAACAAGTCCATCAAAGTTCTTATCAATTAAAGCTGAAATTTGTCCTGAGCTGTCAGACACGTGTGTTGCGTGCAGTGGAAGCACTTTGCTGCTGTTTCCAAAATCAACACTCAACTCTCAAACTTGTTTTTTTTCCAAAGATTTAAAGCTGCTTTTTTTCAGAATCTCTTTGTAACTGTACATCTCCCCACACATTCAGTGTAATTTTTTGCAGCTGTGAGCAGCTGCTCTTTGCTTTCGGCGGATTGCATTGTGGGACAATAGTCTGCAGGAGACTCAAAAATCAAGCATGTATTTTTCAGTCTGCATGGCGACTGTTTACAGAACTTTGAGCTATGCTGGCAGTCAGTCTGTCTGTCACCACTGCCTATGAGAAATGACAGCTATATTTGTTTTATCCCTCATTCACCTCTTTCTCAGTCCCTCCCCTTCTCTCTCTCTCCTCCCCACATTTTTACCCCCTCTTCCTCAGTGCTCCTCTCTTCCTCCACTCACTCGCTGCAGTGATGCACCAGCTGCCTGGACTCCGCTCGCCCTCCTCATCCTCTCAGTCCTCCTGTTCGCCTCCTCAGCGGCTGTCCAGCGTTGATGTCGTGAACTCTGCAGGAGCCTCTGTGGGGGTGACAGAGCAGAAAACTGGCTGTAACACAGTTGGAGAGTCGCTGTGAAACTGGATGTGAAGGTAAGACAGTCTGACCATACATGGTGAACAAAGCCAAAGAAAACTCTGCCTTCACTGTTTGTGCACAGAGTGTCTCTGTTGTAAAAGGATGACATGTTTATGTTTGTTGAGCAATCAGCAACGTTGCACACCATTGACATCACATGTTGGATGTTTGGTCTCATTGCAAAAGTTATTTAAGGAGGCTGCGAGTAAGACAGGACTGTCTCACTTCAGTTGGTTTATAACTGACATTGTCTAGAACTTTTCAGAATTTACTTCAAGTGTTTTCTTGTTATTTAACCCCTTGCATCTTCTAAGAAAGAGACATTTATCATCATTCTGTTGCCAAATGCTCTTCTGGATTGTGTCTTCCTAACGACGCTCAGGTCATGATTTTGACCTCATGGATGAACTTGAGCAGCAACTCGCGGAGAACACGATGAGGAAACGTGTGTGAAGCAGATTCCAGTGTTTCCTGTCAGCCATCGATTTTCAATCCAAGCAACACGAGCTGCATTAAGATTTATCAAGAACTTGTTCTCCAGCCTTAAAGATAAACGTAGCTCTGGTTTCCTTGATGAAGTGCCTCCTCCTCTCTGTGCTGATCTGCTGGCGGCCCCCTGTATCTCTCAGATCTGTTGTTTCAGGTGCACAGTCCTCTGATGAATAATTAAAAGGACTCAGTGGAGCAGAGATAAAATTCAGTGCAGCTTCCTGGGCACTGAAGACCCTGCAGAGCCACGTCCTCTAACATCCAGCTGCATCTCAACCAGGGAAGACGATCCACAGCAAATTCTTCATCAGAAACAAGCGCGGTGAAGGGAGTCGATTCATTCTTTCTGTCTGACAGCAGCAGTGTGACACATCGATGTTCCTCATTTCCCTCGTGTAAGACAAGGGACAGCCTGAGAGATTCAATGAAACACCTCTGAAGTGAGAACAGCTCCATTTCCACCTACACTCTGCAGTACTCAAGGGAATGAAGGTGACGATTAGTCTGCACAGAGAGTGTGATGAAGAGCAAGCAGAGGAGACAGAGAACCTTGAAGGTTTAATTTGCTGCTTGCAGGATTAAAGACGACCTCGCCGGTGAAAGAAGTGGCTGCAGGGATATCGACTGGTCAGCTTAATTACGGCTCCCTTGTGCTGTGTTTCACCGGTTTCCTCACAAGTTTCTCATTCATAAAGATCATCTTCACCAAGAGGAGGCTCATGAGGAAAGAAAGTGATGTAAGACAGCGGATCAGAGCATGCAGAAAAACATAAATGGAACCAGAATTTACAGATTTGTTTTATATGAGTTTTCATCCTGTAAATTTATGACTTTAATCTGAGAAATTTTGAGACATTTCTTGGAAAAATATTCTCTCCTCTGCTCTCACTCTATTTTCTGTTTGACCTGCAATGGCCTTAAGGTGCCACTTTAGTTTTGTCTCTATTATTGATCTGCAGAAGACTTTTTAAGCTGTTTTTAGGTTAGACATGCACAGTGGTGGTGTTTCAAAGCATATATCCTCAGACTTTGCTTTTATATTATTTTCCCATTTTAGCCTTGCGGCCCAACTTATTTAGTCACTGCAGACATGCCAGCAGCAACCAATACTGTAACAATATAAATGAATGAATATTTTGGTGGTTGCTTCCTTATTTAACTATTCACTATTCATAGACAAAACAATAAGTTAATTAAAAACACTTTGACTTCTTTTGATATTTTTTAAGTTGCCTTTGCAAAAAAACCATTTTGATAGTTGATTAGATTATGAAGCTGTGACATATTTCATATTATTTAAACAGTGAAGGCTCTCACATACACACACAGTGCAGAGAGAGAAGTGTGTTCACCTCTGAGGTTAAACCCTGCAGGGGTGAATGTATGTCTGCACCTCCTACACAAGCTGAACGTCTATTAATACTGAATGGAGCGTCCAATCCAAGCCGGAGGATGTTGTTACATAACAAAGAGTGAAATATGAGATGGTGTTATTGATAAACGAAGAAGCAAACTGCATTTGAGTAGAAGACAAAGTGTAACCAGAATGTACTGCAAAACTCTGAGCTCATGTTTCCACCAAAGTCTGACGAAGGTCATTTTATTTTTTGGATTTATGTGTTTGGAGCATTTTGTTTTTTCACGACATGCAGCTGAGACAAACACATCAGCTCTGCACATTTATTAGGGACAGTTTTAAAGGGCTCAAACGCTGTCCTGACTTTAAGTTACACGGATGTCGGCATCAGAATTACTATTTTTCGGGTTACTTTTTTTTTTGCTTGACTTTAGACAAATTAATCTCACTGAAAGATTGATTCAGTGCAGTGGATCATATAAACCTTGTCAGCACCCTGATCTGAGCGTGTCTGAGCATGTCATGAACTTCTCGTCCACACTGGTTCTCACTTTGACTGGACTTTTTTGTGTGTGTCTGTGTGTATTACTTTTCATCGTCAACAATAATTTTTTAATGTCTGTGTCAAAATCCTTCTTCACCCTAATTTTTCAAGCTAGGAAGGCAGGAACTTTTTCTACAGGCACAATAACTTGGTTTCAAAAGCGCCTTTCTCTCTGTCTGTCTCTCTCCCTCTCAGTGATTTTTGACCAAATAAACGCAGACGTTCTGTTTAGAAGGGTGATTTAACCATAGCTAGCAACTTTCACGTGTCTTATAGTGTTTCTATACCCTGTTTCAACATGAATGGCAGTGAATGGGCTTTAAAAATGCAGCCTGACATCTACTGAAGTAACCCACGGTCACATTTGAACATCTGAAAAAGACAGGGGTGATCTCTGCTAATAGTTAGAAATTTTTAAAAAAGACTGGGATGGTCTTTTAAAACTTGTTTAATGAACATAGCAAAAATGCTGCAGTACGGGCTGTTTTGTTATGGGATAAAATGTTGCAGTCAGTAATCCAGTCAACACAAGTCTTAAAAGTAAACAACAGTTTTATTTTTTTCTGCTTGTATTTTGTTTCTTGTCGAGCCTCTTAAGGTGAAACCACAGGTTCATATGAAGTGATTCATCTGAACTTCTGTGATGACGTTGCTGTTCCCTGTGACTGCCCTCATTTCTTACATGCAGACAATGATGCTAAGCACCTGTGTAGTTTTCACCTGTTGCTCTTACAGCCATAAACAGGATCAACAGGTTTGACAGATGAAAGTTTTTTTTGTGTGTGTGACTGAGTTATCATCACAGATGCCACAGATGTTTCATATAAAGCTGCTGAAAAGAAAGAAATGCTTGCTGGCCCATAATTATTATAATTACCTCTGACTGGCACACTTCAAGCAGGCGACTCGTAAACAGGTAAATAATCTTTTAAGGTTTTTAATTAACTGAGCTCCTTTTAAAACTCTGCTTCTGTGGGAGATCTTAGATAATCAGATTTTTTTCAGATAATCCAGTTGGTTTAAAATGGCTTATTCTGCTGACACAAAGAGTAAATTTGGTTCTAAAAGACTTAAACTCTGAAAGAAATTCAACTGATTTTATCAAACTCAAACTCCTGAAGTTTCATGCTAGCATTTCTTAATGAAACTTTTAAGGAGAAAAAAAAATCTTAACTTCGACGTTTATGTGAGCACCTGTGTTTATGTTTTTTAGAAAGACTTTTAATATATATATGTAAATATGTAAATATGTATATATATATATATCCGTTAATCCTTCAGTTTGAATAAAAAATGAGGCCCAAAGGTGGAGATCAAAAGTAATAAAATGTCAGTTTTTATTTTATTTTAGATTATTATTTTATTGTATTTAGTTTTCAGATTGTGTTTACTAGTTTAAGTTTAGTTCCAGTTTGTCAGCTTGTGTTGTGTGGATACATGTACGTATTCCGAGGGTTAAGAAAAAATTAGGTACATAATGCGCTGCTAAATGCTTCTGATTCCGACATTTGTTTTCCTGTGGTATGTCAGAAATTGTTTAACCTTGAGTGTTGCAACTTGCAAAATGACCAAAATCAAATCTGATTTAAATGAACTGAATGAAATGAATACATCATCATTCATTTGTCTTATTTTAGCTTATTTTGTAACTACAAAGTATCAGATTTTTTCACTACTTATTTTTGATTTTAGTTTCAGTTTTAATTTTCTGTCGTTTTCTGTCTTTTCATAACTGTGAAATTTATTCAGTTGCTTTTGAGAAATTACATTTTCTTTTCACAAATATATCATTCTATGTGTAAAACTGTTATTTTCTTCATTATTATGTTGTGTTTGCACTCAGTAAAGGCTCTGTCTGCAGCAGATTTAGTTCATTTTAACTCACTGTTGTTTGAAGCTTATTCACTTACACGCAAAAGCAGCATAGCAACATGTTTACAGATAGATTTCAAATGATACCGTCGGTTTGACTGATTTAATGACACAAAAACAATACTTCTTGGCGAATAAAAAATACTTTTTCATTGTTATTGCTTGGAGTTGTCATGTTGGATTTTGAGTCATGGTTACTGAAATTCCTCCAATTTTCCGAGTTGTAGTTCTGACTTAAGGGGGCGTTTCTGATGACATATCCGACTGTGAACCTTGAAATTTGACTTCAGAGATCAACTGGGACACACCATTAAAGCATAAGACACGTTACTTGTTTCCAACAACCAATCAGCTTGTAGTAATGTCACCTGCCGCTAGGAAGTGCAGCATAGAGCAGCCAATAAGAACACATGCCCTCTGAAATGAACCTTGATTGTCTGAAAATACCCTGTCACTTGTCTGAATCCAGAGCCAAGGAAAATTTAAGTAGTCTAGTGTTCATTTAGAGCACATTAATTGATCCTTTGCCAAGCACCGCCCTCGAACGCACACAGACCAATCAGAGCAAAGTATTTGCCAGCTCTGACCGGGGTCTAACAACTATACAGCTGGGCTTCCTTAAAATTCACGCCATCTTTTCAGATTTTCGACATTTTAAGGCTGATCCTGTAGATTTTGACCTATTTCTTGGTTAAATGTTGAGTCTGGGGTACTTTTAAAGTGATGTTCATTTTTTGGTGAGGTTCAAAGGACATTTCTTTACCTTTCCAAAATCAAACTCTAAAAGTGTCACGCTATGCTCTGGGCAAATTGTTTGGGCATCCTCATTCCCCACTGAATCCCTCACAGTTGAACAAGAACAGCTAATGTTGCTGTAGCATCGTTTTCATTGTCTCTCCATCTGTGCAGTGAATAATGGATGCTGTTGATTTCGCCTTGTCCACGTGCAAAACCATCTACCAGACGGCTGAGAATGTGAAGACCAACAAGGAGCGCTGCAAACAAGTCGCCCAGAGAGTCCGACGCCTGGAGGAGCTGGTTCTTAGCATCAAACAGAGGGGGCCAGGTCAACGCTCTGCCACTGTGGAGAATGCTTTGAGGGACCTTTGCACCACACTGGTCTCTGCTAAGGCGCTCATGACCAAATTTTCCCAAACTAAAGGTGTTAAGAGCTTCCTGAAGGCCAACAGCCATGAAGGAAAGTTCTGCCAGATGAATGAAAAACTCACTTTTAACTTCCAGGTTCTGTCTGGAGCGCTGCAGATCGAGCATACTGACATGCTGAACAAGGTCTTTGAACGGGTGTCACTGAAGAGGCGCGATGTGGAGGATGGCAGGGGACCAGAGAGCTTCACTACCCCCTCAGCTCCCACGCCTCCCCTTAACACCATGCCTCCCATGCCGGTGTCTCCACCCCCAGCTCCCACGCCTCCCTTTTACACCATGCCCCCCACTCCAGTGTCTCCACCCCCAGCTCCCACGGCTCCCTTTTACACCATGCACCCCACTCCTGTGTCTCCTCCCCCTGCTCCCATGCCTCCTTCATTGCAAATGTCAAGTCCCATAGCTCCCGTGCCCCTCCCCTACATCGTGCCCCCCAGGCCTGTTTCTGCCTTCACAGCTCCTACTCCCAGCCACACAGCCTCCATGTCCTTGCTTGGAAACCGGTCTGTCTCCAAGACGCTCTATGCTACGGTGTCCCCCAATGTTTTCTCCTCTCGTGGGATCCCCAAGCCTGTCCTCAGGACCGTTGCCCCGCTGCGAGCACCTGTTGCCCGGGTGATTTTATCAACACCAAACACACCTGTTGCAGGTAGTTATGTGGTCAGTAACTCTTATTTTCCTTAAAACAAGAAAAACAGGCTGTGAAAAGTATTTGGAAAATGTTTCTGTGACTTCATAAATATTTAGAAATCAATTGACAGAATTTGTCTAGAACTCACTGAACTCATGATCTCTGTGACCTCATTCTAGTTTTTAGGTTTAATTGAAGGATTAGTGAACGTGAATAAAACCCCAGAATGTAAACAGCTCTGTAATAACTTTTTTTTTAACTTTTATGAATTTTCTGTCTGAACTCAGCATATAAAAAAGCTGCATGTTACAAATCTTGTGTTTTTCTTTCTCTTTAAGTTTGTTGCACTTCTAGTGTGTTTTCAGAGAAATCTGTAGGTGTCTACCCTGTTTGGATTTTTTTTTTTTATTCCTTTTCAGTAGTTTTTATTTTATTGTTTTTATGTAAAGTACTCTGTAACTTTTTTGTGCTATAATACTGACAATTTAAAACCTATTTTTTCATATAATCATCTTTCAAAGTACTTTAAATGAACCAAGATGTAAATAATCAGTGTAAATGAATCCAGATTAATGATGACTCAGGATTCTTTGTGTACAGAACATTAGTGTGTTATAGAAAACTTGATTTTTATTATTTGAAGACCATTAGCCCCGCTACATGAGCACAGAGCTGATTCTAGCAGCACATTCCTGTAAAAATCTTCTGTCAACATAAGGTTCACTTCCTCCAATTTTTCTGCAGCTGTAAGCTGTTTTCCCACAGCCTCCTCCATTGAACTCAACTCTCTCATTTCTCCTCGTGTGACCACATGACTGTACATTCAGCTCAGATCAGGTTTAGTTCCTCATCAAGGTGATAAACTGGTTCATCTGATGTATAAAATTTGCCTGTGCAAAACTCTCTTTAATGTGTGATTGTTTGTCTCATTTTTATTGATTTGATTTGATTTGAATGGTCATATTCTGTTGTTACTGAGTTGAAATATGTGCACTGATCAGGAAAGTGTTAGACATTTGACATCATGAGACCATATTTCTTCAGACTTGTAGCACCACCTTGTGGACATTAGGCTTTACAACACAGCAGTGGATATAAATTATATTTTGTCTTGGTGAATATCCTAGTAACTATTTTTACAGATAATATTTGGTTTCTTGTGGTGAAATGAAGCAACAGTGCTCAAACACATCTGACTCATCAAACTGAAAATAAAAGCTCAGAAAGGAGACAATCACATTTGTTTTAAAAACACAAAGAGATGTTGGACCAAAGTTCAGTTTGCAGCTGTGAAAGTGATCTACTCTCTGAATTCAAACTCATTCATGGAGATTCTGGACTGAAACTCTATTTCATGCTGAAATTCAGAAATACGAACATGCAGTCTTTTCTCTTTTTTAAGA
>JAQFJA010063786.1:0-24647 GCA_029874485.1 Naso brachycentron | reverse complement strand
TGAACTATATTTAAGGGATGGAAAAAGAAGTTATTTGTTTGTTGTTGTTTATATCGGTAGAAGTTTTTACTCCCTAATATTGGCATCAGCCCCAAAAAATCCATATCTGTCGGGCCCTAACATTCAATAAGTTAGAGCAGCATTGTATATTACAGTCGTATTGATTGCCTTTTGTTTTCTTACCTGTGCTTATTGTGCATTCCAGGGTTTGCTTTATTTGTGTTTCTGTGTCCTGTGTTTATTGTGTGGTTTTGCTTTATTTGTGAAGTATGGCAAATACACCCTCTTACTGGACACTTAAACGGAAATCTAGGGCAAGGGTTAATGAGCAGTTGGAATCAGTCCATTCTGGTGTGCCAGTGGAGGCCAATGAGGCCTATGAAGATGCTTGTATGGAATTTCAAGTCAACGATGAGGAATTCATGGATTGTGAATCATCATTTGCTGAGCCTCTGGAGTTTAATTCCTTAGATTCTGATGACTCAAGCAGCTTAGATAGTGAAGATGAGGGGAACAATTTGGAAAATAATTTGGCTACCTGGGCATTAGAGGAAAATATAACACACAGTGCAGTGAATAAATTATTGAAAATTCTAAAACACCATTATCCATCACTGCCAGTTGATGCGAGAACGCTGCTGGGGACTGCACAGTCGGAGTCAGTAGTTGTCATGGAAAAGGCTGGTGGGACATACCACTACTTTGGAATCCTGAATGCGATGAAGACCACTTTGGAGGCAAACAAGTGTAACTTGGCCAGTGGTGTCTGCCTGGAGCTCCAAGTGAATGTGGATGGGTTGCCAATTTTTAAAAGTTCTTCCACACAATTCTGGCCCATTCTGGGAATCATCAGGAACCTCCCTAAGCATCAGCCTTTTGTGATTTGTCTATTTTGTGGTCCCAGCAAACCATCACTCACTGAGTACCTTGAGGATTTTGTGACTGATGTTTTGGAGCTGGAGAAGGAATTCACATTTCAAGGAATCACCTTGAAGCTCCAACTGTCCTCCATGGTCTGTGATGCTCCAGCACGAGCATTTGTGAAGAATGTCAAAGGACACACAGGCTACTCTGGGTGTGGAAAATGCGTGCAGGAGGGGGAATATGTGAATAATCGGGTGATATTCCCCCAAACTGATGCCCGCCTCCGCACTGACGATGACTTCAAAAAGATGGCTGATGAAGGGCATCATCTCGGGCCTTCCCCTTTGGTTGTCACCTCTTTGGGCATGGTCAGTGGATTCCCACTAGACTACATGCATCTTGTCTGCCTGGGTGTCATGAGGCGACTCCTGTACCTGTGGATGAAGGGTCCACTGGCCTGCAGGCTGTCAGGGCTCCAGGTGAAGATGCTGTCTGAGAAGCTCATAAAGATCAGAACAAGTGTGCCAGTGGAGTTTGCACGTAAGCCAAGATCCCTGAAGGAGGTCGACAGATGGAAAGCGTCAGAATTCCGACAATTCCTGCTCTATACCGGGCCTGTGCTCCTGAAAGACATTCTGCATGCTGCAGTGTACCAGCACTTTTTACTACTTTTTGTTGGCATTTTCATACTGGCAAACAAAGCACTGCTTGAGGAGTACACTGAATATGCAAATGAGGCTCTTGTGTTGTTCGTTCAGCACTTCAGAGAGCTCTATGGTGATGTGTACCTCTCTTACAATGTGCACAACCTTGTGCATCTTGCACAAGATGTCAAGGTTCACGGGAATCTGGACTCCTTCAGTGCTTTCAAGTTCGAAAATTATATGCAAAAACTGAAGAAGCTTGTGAGAAAACCAGGTGCTCCGTGCTGTCAAGTTGTGAAGAGACTTTCGGAGAAAGCGTCTGCAAAAGTGCAGAGAGTGAAAAGTTCAGGTGCAAGGAGGGCGCACACATCAGGACCTCTGCCACCGTTGTTTCACTGTGCACAACAGTACGCCCAATATGACACAGAGCTCTTCACCCTTAAACTGGACCAAGCCAACAGCCATGTCTACATTCAGGGAGAGGTAGTAAAGATCAGGAATATAATTGTTGAGAAGGAGGTATACCTGGTCTACTCAAAATATGCCCATCAAGAGTCCTACTTTGAATACCCGATGCCTTCCTCTTCATTTGGCATACACTTAGTCGATGGCCTCTTGGACATGACACACCACTGCCATATTGGACTGGTAGAAGGGAAGGCTTTCCTAGTACCTCATGGAAGACAATTTGTTGCTGTGCCCCTTATACATCTTGACTGACCATCCAATAGGGCTGCACGATAAATCCAAAAAATAAACAAACAAACAAAAAAAAAACAGGATCTCATGCTGCATTCACATGTTGACTCATTTGCTGTTAAAAGAAAGAGTGGGCTGACAATGGCTTCTCTCATAAACTTGGATTCCAGAAATCACCATCCACCGCTGAAGTGACTGATCAAATCACTGCTAGTCCAGAAGTTCCAGTTGATGTTAATGTTGTTATTGATGTCAAAGTGGCTTGACAGGGTGTACAGAAACATACAACTTCTACCTAATTCTGTCTGTGTGGTTTCTGAAAAGGGACTTTGACCAGCCCACAACAGATAAATGCTAGGAATAGCCGAATCATTACAACAACACCAGTAGAAACAAACATGGCAGACACTGCGGCACCCTCAATTGGTCCTAATTAGCTGGATCACACGTAGCAGACATGAGAGGGAACAAATGGTCTCCACAGACAGAGACCATATCTTAAACCATATCAATAACTGATTCAAATTACTTGAACTTCAATGGACGCACACAACAGTTGAGAACGATAGCTGTAACACCTGTTTGGAACTTAATTAATGTAACTGCTTAAACTCTGCAAACTCCTCCGTCGTCTCCGTGAACTGCAGTGGGTAGATGGACTGTACCACTCGGGAGAGAAGGGGCGGAGCGTACCATTTCTAACGAGAGGGGTGGAATAGTCCAGGTGCTGCTGGCCTTTTTAACAGCTGTAGAGCAATCCCCGTTTATATCAACTGTTTTCTCTATCAACGGGATCCTCCACCCCACTGAAAGGAGCTAACTATTTTATTTATGTCATTTAGCTAGTTTATGTGCACTCGTTTCATTGTAGCTCAGTGAGAGAGCATTTACTTTGTTTTCCTGTCGCTCAGTTGCATTTCTCTCCCTTTTCCTCTCTCTCGTCTGCTGAAAACACTACTGCCAACAAGCATCTTGGGTTCTTCAAACTAAGCATGTTTATTGGACATGGAGATGTGCAACAACCAACAGCAACAGCTTATTTTTTCCCTCTCCAACAAGTCAAAAACAGAACGAAACTCCTGCTTTATGGCACCTCTAAGCGGACACACCTTCTCTTTTTCTTTTAATGGCAACTTGCTACCGGGCAGAGCATTATCGCCACCCTACACAACCTCAAATACAGGAGGCTTACGATGGTGGAAGGCTCAGTGGGTGATGGCTGTCCACGGCTGACAAGGGACGATGGTATTGGCCCAACCCCAACTCCAACACCTGAACCACCCCACCCCTTGCCCATCCATCATCTCTGAACGGTTGCATGTCCACCATCTCTCTGTGTGGCTCCGGTCTGTTCAATCTCCTAACAGTACCAGTAGGAGTAAGTGTAGTTGAGGGTGTTTTGCTTGCTTTTGTATTGTTTGTTTTGCATTTGTAATTATGTCTGTCTATGTCTGCCTCCCTTCTTGCTGCCTCTCCATCCACCAGAGTCTCTTCCCCGTGATCTGCCCTGAAGTCCTTGCCTGTCTGAA
Source organism: Naso brachycentron (assembly GCA_029874485.1). Lineage (NCBI taxonomy): Eukaryota > Metazoa > Chordata > Actinopteri > Acanthuriformes > Acanthuridae > Naso > Naso brachycentron. The sequence continues at coordinate 20,911 of JAQFJA010063786.1, read as the reverse complement.
TAGTAAGTAATTGCCCAAAGGTGTGTTCATCAATTCAGATTGACTTGTCTTTATATTAATTGATTGTGGATATTTGTGTATCACACAAAAGTACCACCTGTACCATGTGTGATATTTATGTTGTGCAACTGATTATTGATTGAAATGCACTTTTTATTGTGATCATTTCATTGTATTAGGCTCAATATGTACCTCATAGTACATTTCTTGGAGGAAAACACAACTGGTCCAGTGGCAAAAGAGTGGTTTTCCGATGGGCTTGCTTGGTGGCCCCCTTACAGGGACAAGGTTCACATTCTAAGACATGTACAAAAGAGGACTGTCCCACAACCAATAAAGGGATGGAAGCAGCACGCTGCTCGTGTGCTTTTCGAGTCAGGTAATTTTCAAGAGCCCTCAATGCAATAGAGTCCAATAAGTTGCTTGAATAACTTCTGATGTTTGGATGTTTTTCTGATATTGTCACTTGTTATTATTGTTACATATCCACTAATTTATGTAATAATAGTTGATGCTAAATGGGTCTTACAGATTCAATTAACAAAATTAAAGAGCGGTGGGAAAAGTCATGTGTGACTTCAGACCTCAACACCGACAAAGAGCAAGAGGACCCAACAGTTCGAAAACGAAGAAAGTGAGTAAATATGTATACATATGTGTTTGTTGACTATGACAGCATCCTGATTCTATTCTGTGTGTGTCTGTGTGTGTCCATACTTGTTCATTTACACATTTAGACCACAAAGGCTTAGGTCACCATCACCCTCATCATCCTCATCACTTCTGTCAGAGGAAGATGACCTTCCTCCACCCCAACCCAAAATGCAACGTCCACCACCCAAAAGACTTCAGGGGCATCCTTCCAAAGCCATAAAAGCCCCTCCTCCTTTACCACTGGTGATAAGAGCAAAGAGCCAGGAGAATCCCACCAGAATTGGTAAGCTTGGTATACAGGGGATAAAAAGGTTAAAGGGACACTCATTTATTGGTGCTTTCATCACCACAGGACTTGTGCCATTTAGTCCCATTGTACTGGGGAGATGGCACACATCTCCACAGCTGATATCTCCAAAACTCTGCAACTCACACCAAAAACATCTACATGGATAAACATCACTTGAGGCTGGATTTTTTTTGTTATTTTAGATTTGGGGGTGAACTGTCCCTTTTAAGACATGACGTTGAAAAAATACTAATTTTGATCATTCTTCAAGGCACACCAAACACTTCCAGGCCTGAGCTTCCAACTCAACCTCTTCCAGCTTGCCAGTACACAACTCAACATGGTAAGACATATTATACATATATTGATACTAGTATACAGTATTCCTTCTCAGTGATTTCAACTGCAGAAGGTAATTTTTGACACCACAAACATCAGAATTTGCCTTTAAGTTTTAACAAGTCTTCAGTGTTTCATCTGTCACTGTAAAGGTGGGGTATCCTTGATCATTGAAAATTGCCTGGACTTGCATCTATGTTATATCAAGAAAACACATCATTGGTCTCAAAGACTCAGTACTACAATGATAAAGACATGCTAGTTTGATCTTTTCAAAAAATTTCTTCAATTCATAACAGAGAATTCACAGGCCAGACCAACATCCAACAGCTGCCATAGTTCAGCTCCAGTCTGGCAATCTGGCAACATGGATTCCTCCCAATGTAAGAGAAATGACATAGTGATTAAATTAAGGAAAAATTCACTGACAACCATTTGTGTGAAATGATGTTTTGTTTTGTCTTGGTTTTTTTTTTGTTTTGTTTTTTTTAATTTCAAGTCACAACATTGAGTTGGGGGCAAGAATTGGAGACCTCACCAGCAGCAGACTCCCATCAAGGGCAGACTTACACAGAACGTAAGTATCCTTTACAGATAGTTTATAGAACTTCAGCTCACTAGTGCTTTAAACCCCTTACTTACCATAAAGTCATCTTAAACCAAGTGGTGGATAGAGTAGCCCAAAACCGTACTCAAGTAGAAGTAGTGTTTACGACACGTAACAGAGTAAATCAAAGCAGTTACTGCTCACCACAGCTTTACCCTGACCCATTTTCAGAGTTAATAGGTTGATATGGACTGTTTAGCAATTTATCCCAAAACTACAATTGACAACAGTTTGATGAATAAATGATTTTTTTCTTTCTTTTTTTTCATCTCAAGTAACAACATTGAGTTGGGGGCAACAGTTGGAGGCCAGAGAACCAACAGACTCCCATCAAGGGCAGACTTACACAGAACGTAGGTATCCTTTACAGATAGTTTAGAGAACTTCAGCTCACTAGTCCTTTAAACCCCTTACTTACCATAAAGTCATCTTAACCCCAGTGGTGGGTAGAGTAACCAAAAACTGTACTCAACATGAATTATTTATTTATTTATTTATTTTAATCTCCTCGAGTCACAGCGTTGAGTTGGGGGCAGGAATCTGAGGCCAGACCAGCTACAAGCAGCCGTCAAGGCCCAACTTACACAGAACGTAAGTGTCCTTTACAGATGCTTTATAGATGGTTCCTATATTAACCGTGCTCTGTTATATTACTTTTAATCAAGATATAGTCAACATTTGTTAAGTATTTTTACATAATGGCTGTATTGTTTTAAAAAACTCAGTGGTGTTGTGTGTCCACCAGACCGTGAGTAACAAAAACATAAACCCCATACAAGGGTGAAATGAGTGAAGCAAAATAACCACATTCATTTACTCACAAAGGTAAACACCTGTACCCATATCTCTACCTTTCCTAGGTCCAAGAGCTCGCCTTCCCAACACCCATCAGCTCATCCCACCTAACTGCACTGGTACATTCCAACAGATCTTTCTATTGAAATCAGAAAACTGCTGTACAGTTTATAACACTTACAGTATGAGGATGTAATGGTATAATATGTCAGAAAATTGAGTTTTCATTAGTGTGCAATCACATAAAAAATGTGAATCATTTTCCTTACCTTAAAATTGGCCTTTTTTATCTACATGTTGCATGCTTCCATGTTGCACAGCCATGTTTCTACATTAATTCAGAGCAGACAAACTAAACACTGGCTATAGGAAGGGATTTTTGCATTTTTTTGCAAGTTTTGCAGCCACCATTGTTTCTCGCACATGTTTGGCAGGCGATTTGGTTGCAATCTTGCAATGTCACAGCTAGATGCCAGTTATTCCTACACACTGTACCTTTAATCATGGAATTTGTATTGTTTTTCTAATAGCAGTTGAAAGGATCATCCTGGAACAGCTGGGGGAACTTCATCTCAAGATGGACCATTTAACAGCCATTGTACAGTCACTCAGTACAAACGGAGCTCAACGCCAACAACCCCAGAGCAATGATCACGACCAAATACTCCCCATCTCCACATTAGAGGAGCTAAATAACTTTGATGAAAGACTTGCTCGGGATAGTGATTTTAAGAAACGTGTGGTATGTTCTTTATTATACATATTTGAAAGACAATAGGACTTGGGCTGTCTGTAATGACACTGTATTAACATTCAAATGCTCCATTTTCATTACAGGTTGCAAACCTGTCCTTGACAGGGGGAAAGTCTGTTAAAAAAACAGTGTGGCGAATATGCACAAAACTCTTCACACCTCAACTAGCCACCCAATTAAACTGGAGTGGGAGAGGACAGAAGACTGGCATCAAGTCAAGACCAGTCACGGAAATTATACTGTGTAAGTTCAATCTGAACTGGCAGCTTAGCTGAACATTACCCCAGTGGGTGTTGATGATGTGGATAAATATTATATATGTCATTGTTATTGTCAGGGTTAAAAGATGAGCATGGAATTTGATTTTGATCATTTCCAGGTCTGGATAAGTATAGAAATGAGAGAATGGAAAAAATATTTGTGTTTTCAGACTATATACAGGGTTACCACGTGGTATTAAAAGTATTTTTTTTAAGTATGAAATTTAAAAATCTAAAATTAAGGCCTTAAAAGTATTTACTTTCGTTAACAATGTCTTAATTTTTTGTTAATTAAGATATTTTTTCTTTTTCTTTCATAGGAATATATAAATACATTAGTGTCATGAATAACCATCATTTTCATCGTCATAAATAATCATTGTTTTGGCAGCCCCCCCCCCGTAAAAATAATTGTGTTCTAGGACTTAAAATTCAGCAGTGCAGGCCATTTCCACATCTTTAAAGAGAAATTAACAGATGTGTTTTGCTTAATATGTTCTCTTCCAGTGTCAGTTCTTGCAAATGGTGTCCTGGCAAATATTTCAGAGGCTGAGACAGAAACAGCCATCCAGAACTGGCTCAGGCTGAGCCAGGACAGACTTGGAGGGCGGAGGAGGCAGAGACCAGTGCTAGGCACCACACAAAATCCTACCTTTTGAAAGGTATTAGTCTAGTGCTTCCTTACCTCAGTGAACTCTGGCACAGCATTTTGAAACACCCCCAAACTGTGACCAAAACACTACATTTTTCACAGGAAAACGGTGTTGCAGAATCTCCCAGATGATGTAAGTGAATGGTGACCAAACAGAAAAAACAACAAAAAAAACATTAAAGTGATATTCCACTTTCCTAGAATAACCCACTCAATATGTACTCACCCCTATGCCGATGTGATGATGGGTGAAGATCTTCAGTTCTTTCAATTTCAGCAGAAAACAGGGTACCAACCTCATCCAGTACAATTGCAGTGAATGGTGACCGTGGATAAAATGTAAAAAAAACAACACAAAACAAACACAAAGTCTTGCAAAGTCTTGCGAGATCGGCTCCATGTTTACATCTTAGCAGCTACAGGCTACAGTTGACATTTAGGCTAAAAACATGGTGTAAATGGCGTCTTTTGCGGTTAATTTTTAATGTCGCGGCTCGCGGACACTTGGATTACACCACAGAGAGCAGGATGGAGACATTTTGTGTTTGTTTTGTGTTGTTTTTTTTACATTTTATCCGTGGTCACCATTCACTGCCATTGTACTGGATGAGGCTGGTACAATGTTTTCTGCTGAAACTGAAAGAACTGACGATCTTCACCCATCATCACATCGGCATAGAGGTGAGTACATATTGAGTGGGTTATTCTAGGAAAGTGGAATATCACTTTGGTCACTATTCACTGCCATTGTACTGGATGAGGCTGCCTCCCTGTTTTCTGCTGAAACGCCAGGATTGTCAAGATTGTTTTATCCTGAATCTTCACTGTAGATCCTTAGCTTGGAGCCACGTTCACATGCACATGCACACCGTCTGAACTGGGTGTGTGTGGTGTGATGGTGTGCTCACACAAGTGAATGGCATTTGAGGGCTGTCGGGCCTGGCAGTTTGAAAACTGGTCATTATTCACTTGCACTGTTTGGGAGATTCTGTAAGTTTTCCTGTGAAACTCCAGCAGTGTTTTGTGGACTAAAAAACTAAACTGGACCTTCAGTCGGCATGAGGGTGTGTAGGTTTTGACAGAATTTTCATTTTTATATCTGTGCTGTTTTATATATATATGCTATAGCCTTATTGTTTTAATTTAATTTAATTTAATTTAATTACTTTAGTCATCTTCCTCCTCATCATCATTATCATTATTCATAGCCCGATCTTTAAGGGCTTGGTAGGTCTGATACTCACTTTGAACAACGTTGTTTGTTTTTTGTTTTTGGTCTTTTTTTCACCTTAGACTCCTCTCCCCTCAGGTTAAAGGACTTTCCATCCAATCTGAATTGGTTTTCTTGCCATGAACAAGTACACATACAAGGAATCTGACTTTGTGTCTTTCTCATGGGAGTTAATGTCTTCATTGTAAACAAAATTTCATAGCTAATAACTGTGGTTTTATATTCATATAGTTATTGCTATTTATATTTCATATTTTGTGTTTTTCTCATTAAAAAAATGTTTTTTTTAATTCACAAAATGGCTGGAACGGGCTCAAATTATTTAAGAAATACAAATTAAATTAAATTTAATAGTTATGATCAGGACTGAAGTTGGTCAAAAGATTTAATGCGTTGAAAGTGAAAAAAATATTAATCTGTTATAGTTTTATAGCACTTTTTAGGAACTGAGCATTTTAAAACGTCATGATTTTCTGAAGGGATGCACAAGGGTTAATCATACAATACAATAAAGATGAGTATTCTCAGATGATGCTTTAAAAATGTATATAAAATTTTAAAGCAGCATATAGATGCATGATGTCTTAATAGACAAAATTAATCACTCTACAGTATTACTTTTATATCTGTTGAAAGGAAAAAAAAGAAGATAAAACCAAAACAATAGCGCTTGAGAGGTTATTTCCATTGTGATCTTGGTGTGCAGGAATAATTATTACCTTATGTTTTCCTTATGTTTTTCATTCGGGGTAGTGTGTTTTCTGGCTCCTATTTGCTACCGGCTGAGCACACAGGATGCTTTTATTAACTGGTTAACCATCACAAATCGCTATGAATTCAAGCATGTCTGATTATGAATGCACTTAATACAATAACGTTTGTCTCTACCATCTGAATGAGACACACAACACTCTGTCTGCCACCAGCTTTGTGTGGAAATACTTCAAAATATTAAACAACGAAGATGCAAACTGTGCGCTGCACTGGATGGATAAAATCCACTGAACTTATGTTTGCTGCAACTTTTAGAATCTCAGATAAAATTCCAGGTGAAGCTCGAAGCTTCACGATCACTGGATTTATACTTTATCCAAAACCTATCGGGGTGAAATACTGCATGTGATGGATTTACCGTCAGCAGTTGGCTGTGGCACAAAGTGCCCCTCACTGAAGAAAGACACCAAAATCTCCAGGGAATGCATACAAAGCCCTGGACCAAGTGATTGAGAGCTTTTTTTTTTCTTTTTTTTTTAAAGAGTTTTGCTTTTTCATTTTCAGTGAAAATTAACTTTATTAAGCCTACCTAGAACTGTAAAATGTCACTTCCATGAGGCTGTTCAGTCAGACACAGATCACAGACAGGCATTTCATCCTCCCGTGCAGCCGCAGCGAAGGTCAAGTTGCACGCAGACAGCACAGTTTATTTTATGTTCATAATAAAGTTGATTAATATTGAAATGGTGATCTTTATTAATTTAAAATAAGCTGAGCTTAAATAAATAAATAAATATGCTGCTTGGATGTTCCAGAAAATAAATAAATGAATTCTTGCTGCCTCTCAGCAAATAAATCAATAAATAATAATATATATCCTACACATAAGCAACAAAACAATAGTTTAAAAATAATCTCATTCATTAATAACTTACAGTTCATTACAATTTGGCTCTGAGTGATAATTTATGTTAATTGCTCATTGTGATCATATTTAGAGTTGAATTTGGCATAGAAATGTCACATAAGTCATTACAAAGATTTGTGAACTATGAAATTACGAAAAACAGGAAACATGGACAAATAAACAAATTAATCAATCGAATATATCAATCAATAAATAAGACGTTTGATGACTAAAAGCCTTCATACGGCAATATTTATAAATGACCTTTATAAAGTTGCCATTAAATTACTTGAATTAGTCGGCTGGAAATATTTTGTCAGCTAGTGCTTGGAAAAAAGATGCTACAATGAACGACCCGGGCGCCCCTGCGGACTGCGTCTCCCAGCAATTCAGACCCTGCTGCCTGTGTTCCGTCTCCCGACCTGCCATATGTTTTCTGTTCTGTTTATCCTTTTTGTGCTGGGGCTCTTTTGGCTATGCTGCTGGAAATAAATTTATGATCATGAACTTGAATCGTACCTGTCTCTTTATTTTATCCACACACAATATTACGAAGCTATTTAGTGGTCAAGCATATTGTTTTTTGTTATGATATTGCCATATTTCTATCACATTTTAAGTGAATACGTGTTAATTTCGATTATGGATATAGAGATATCTATACTAATTGAATGATCCGACCTAAATAAAGGTCATATAGAAGCTGTAGAGAGGCCGCGCTGAGCATCTGTGATTCATCGTCCAAACATCGTCTGGAGGGCGTTTTTTGCCAAATGCCGACGTCTCGGCGACGTCTTCCCAATGAGCAAACGCTCTACGTAATACGTCTTGCCGATGCAACTTTATTCATCGTGCCGACGTCGGCCAGATGTATGCGTGCTGTCTGGGGTGTTTGTAAGTAGCTACTCGAGCAATGATGATCATCATTTAATTGTGTGCACACAACTCTGTGTTTTGAGCGTAAATCCAATGCATTGGTAGTTAAGTGACTGCGCGTTTCAAGGTCGCGTTCAAGTGTACATATTGATTGTGGGTTAAAATCAGCTGACGAGCGCAATGCTATTCCGGATTCTACATGGACGGTAAATCAATGGAGCCTGAACAGGTTGCTCCGGACAGTGTTGGGACAATGGGGAAAAGAGAACCTAAACCAACCTATAAGGCACTGTGTGAGAAAGTGAAAAGGTTGCAAAATGAAAGATCAGATAAATTAAACAAGGCCAGAAAATTGAGAGAAATGATGGTGGTATTTATGAAAAACTGTGACGTGAATGGTGTATTGAGTGTATTTGATGAATATGGTAAACTGTGTGAGGCAGCCAAAGGTTTACATAATGAAGTCATGTCTGTCACGCCTATGCCCCAGGAAGAAATGGATAAACAAAATACATGGTTTCGGGCAAAGAAAGCAAAGGAAGATGACTTTCATTTTCAAGTTAAACAGTGGTTGTCAGCCAAGAGTGATGTGATCAATGTGCATTCAGAGGATGGGCTAAGTAATGTGGTCTCTTCAAATGTGAATGATGACGTGCAACCTGATGACAGCATATCAAATGTGGAAAGTAAACATTCACGTACAAGCAGAAAAAGTGGTAAAAGTACAGTCTCTGAACGCATCAGAGCAGAGGCTGAGAGGGCAGCACTGCTTGTGAAAGCAGCATCTCTGAAGGAGAGACAAGCTTTGGAGGCTCAGGAAGAAGAGTTGAGGAGAAAAAAGCAGCAATTGGAAATGGATGCTGAACTGGCTGCATGTGCTGCAAAGCTGGCTGTTTTGGACTCTGTATCAGAGAGTGGGAGACGGTCATGAAACTCCAATGGAAAGAGTCCACATGTGGAACATAATAGTGGCTCTCAACCTGTTTCCACCATGCTAAACCCAGTAGCAAAGCCGTTCACTCCATTGGAGCAAGATCCTGCTGTCAGACCAAAAGCAAAGTCACCTCCAATTCAACCACAGGCTGAAGCCGCTGCACCGTGCTTTCAAGCCTCCCCAATACAACCACAGGCTGAAGCTGCTGCACCATGGTTCCAAGCCTCACAAATGCAACCACAAGGTGGCGCTGCTACACCATTGTATCAACTCTCTCACATTCCACCACCAGGAGACCTGAGTGCAATCATACAACGTCAAAATGAGATCACAGCCACCCTGGTACAACAACAGCTCTTAATGTCTCTACCATCCAGAGATATTCCTGTATTTGACGGTGACCCACTGCAATATCGGAGCTTTATAAGGGCGTTTGAACATAACATTGAGTCCAAGGCTAACAAAGCAGATTGTTTGTATTTTTTGGAGCAGTTTACCAAAGGCCAACCACGGGAGCTGGTAAGAAGTTGCCAGCATATGATGCCAGACAGAGGTTATGACATGGCTAAGCAGCTTCTGCTAGAACATTTTGGGAATGAGTTTAAGATCGCTTCATCATACATTGAGAAGGCTTTGGCTTGGCCCGCTGTGAAATCGGAGGATGTAAAGGCACTACAGGCTTATGCTCTTTTCCTGCGCAACTGTTGTAATGTTATGACAGAGTTACAACACATGAAAGAGCTTGACATGCCTACCAACATGCGTATGATTATGACCAAGCTGCCCTATAAATTTAGGGAAAAATGGAGGACAACAGCTCACGAGCTACTGGAGTGACGTAATCGCAGAGCTGTTTTCAATGATCTTGTCACATTTGTGGAACGCCAAGTCAAGATTCTTGCTGACCCACTTTTTGGGGATATTCAAGATCGTTCAACTAATAAGGATGGATTGAGCAGCAGAAGTAAGTCACAGCCTCAGTTCAAATATAGCGGTGTTAAAGGCAACAGCTTTGCTACGACTGTGACACATCTGGAGTCAAAGGAACCAGATTCTGGCTCAGTCAGAAAAATGCTTGATTCCACAGTGGAGAAAGCTGGACATGTTTGTGTGTGCTGCTTGCGTAGTCACTCTCTGGCAGAGTGCCCACAGCTGAAAAGTAAGAAGCACCAGGAAAAAATTCACTTTCTAAAGCAGAAAGGGATTTGCTTTGGATGTTTGTGTTCCGGTCACATGAGTGGTGATTGCGAAAAGCGCCTAACCTGCAAGGTTTGTGGAAAAAATCATCCAACCATGCTTCATATTAACAGGCCTAACCCCAGTGTAAAGCAGCAGCCTAATATGGCTGAAAGTGTCACTTCAACCATCACTCCAGCTGTCAAGCAGACTTTTTCTACAGCTGTCACTACAGCTTCAACGCAAACTTGTGGTCTTACTGGGGCCGGCAACAGTGATAGTAAGTTGTCTATTTTGCCGGTACAAGTCAAATCATCAAGAGGAGACAAGATAATGCAAACATATGCCTTTCTCGACCCAGGAAGTTCAGCAACATTTTGTTCTGATCGCTTAATGCATACATTGAATGTGACTGGAAGACAGACCAACTTCCTTCTGCGCACTATGGGACAAGAGAGGGTGGTCCCGAGTACCTTGCTGAAAGGTTTGGAGGTGTCTGGTCTCAATGGTGACACATTTTACAACCTTCCAGAAGTCCTTACCCAAAGGAAAATGCCTGTGACCAGTGACAACATTGTCACCCAGGAAGATATTGTGAAGTGGCCTTATTTGTCTGAAGTTCAAATTCCCAGTATAGAGGCCAATGTCAACTTATTGATTGGTACCAATGCACCCAAGTTATTGGAACCTTGGGAGGTGGTCAACAGCCGTGGAAATGGTCCTTATGCTGTGAGAACTGTATTGGGCTGGGTGGTTAACGGGCCCCTTCAAGCAGGCAGTGGTTGTGAAAATGGTCTTCATGTGGCCAGTGTAAATAGGATTTCTGTGAGCAGACTGGAGGAGATGCTGATTAATCAGAACAACCATGATTTTAATGAAAGGATTTCAGAAGGAAAGGAGATGTCAAGAGAGGATGTTCGATTTCTGAAAATCATGGATGAATCAATACAACTTCTGAACGGTCACTACAGTGTGAAGTTGCCTTTCAGAAAGGACCAGGTTACTCTTCCCAACAACCTCTGTGTGATTAAACAACGGCTACTTGGGTTAAAGAGGAGGTTTAGGAAAGATGGTCTGTTTCACAAAGAGTATACCAGGTTCTTCACTGATATGATCAGTAATGGATATGCTGAGGTGGTGCCTCAACAGCAGCTGGATCGTGGAACTGGACAAGTCTGGTATGTTCCCCACCATGGTGTGTATCACCCAAGGAAGGGTAACTTAAGGGTGGTGTTCGACTGCAGAGCTGAATTTCAAGGCACTTCGCTAAACAATGAACTGTTACAAGGCCCTAATCTCACCAGTTCGCTGCTCGGTGTTCTTGTAAGATTCAGACAGGAGCCAGTGGCTTTCATGGGAGATATAAAGTCAATGTTTTACCAGGTTAAAGTTCCTGAAGAATACAGAGATTTCCTTCGGTTCCTCTGGTGGCCTGAAGGCAATATGGATCTGGAGGTGGTAGAACACAGAATGACTGTGCATCTGTTTGGGGCAGTTTCCTCCCCAAGTTGTGCGAGCTATGCATTAAGGAAGACAGCAGAAGAAAATCGTGATCACTTTGCTGCAGATGTTGTGGACACAGTCAAGAGAAATTTCTATGTCGATGATTGTTTAAAGAGCCTACCTACAGACGAGGAAGCAGTGATTATGGTTCATGCTCTGTCAGAGATATGTCGGAAAGGAGGCTTTACCTTGACCAAGTGGACAAGCAACAGCCGGTCAGTGCTGCAATCAGTTGCAGAAGAGCATCGTGCAAGGGACTCCAAAGAGTTGAATCTGGACAGAGATGAGCTTCCAATGGAGAGAGCCTTAGGGCTACTGTGGTGTGTGGAAACAGACTCCTTTAATTTCAAAATGGTGAAGAAGGAGCAGCCTCATACCAGGAGAGGTGTACTGTCCATTGTGAGTTCAGTGTACGATCCGCTGGGCTTCCTTAGCCCAGTTACACTGCCTGCCAAGTCCATGCTGCAGGAACTCTGCCGAAGAGGGTGCAACTGGGATGATAATATTCCAGAAGATCTTGAACATAAATGGACAGCATGGCTGAATGAACTGGAAAGGATAACGTCATTTAAAGTTAACAGATGTGTTAAACCCAAAGATTTTGGACGTCCCACTCATGCAGAATTGCACCACTTTTCTGATGCCAGTGAACGTGGATTTGGAACTGTTACTTACCTCAGGCTGCAGAACAGCAGAAACAGCATACATGTTGCATTTATGTTGGGAAAGGCAAGAGTCACACCCCTAAAACAAATGACCATCCCTCGTCTGGAACTGACAGCTGCAGTCCTGGCAGTCCGAGTGGACCAGATGTTGAAAGCAGAACTTCAGCTGCCATTGGATCTGTCAACATTCTGGACAGACAGCATGTCAGTGATCAAGTACATAAAAAATGAGGACAAGCGCTTTCATACCTTTGTCGCAAACTGAGTGTCCACCATTCGTGAGATGACTGACGTGTCTCAATGGAAATATATCAACACCAAGGACAATCCTGCCAATGACGCGTCCAGAGGTTTGAAAACTGAAGAGCTTCTGACAGGAGGAAGATGGATTGAAGGGCCAATGTTCCTCTCTCTGCCAGTGGATCAATGGCCTGTTTATACAGCGGACTATGTTGTTGCCACTGATGATCCAGAGGTGAAGAAGCCTGCTGCTGTGAATGCAATTATTGTAGATACCCCCAACGCTACAGAACAGCTTGTCACTTACTTCTCTGATTGGAAGAAACTCAAGACTGCTGTGGCCTGGTTTCTAAAGGTGAAAGAAGTACTGCTGGAGCTGGCGCAAAGGAAGAAAGAATTGCAGACTTTTTCATCCAAGCATATTGAGAGGGAGATGAAAAAGGCAAAAGGAGCCCTGACAGGGCAAACCTTGTCATTGGATGACCTGTTGAAGGCCGAAGTTTCCATCATCAGATACTGTCAAAGGCAGAGGTTTCAGAAGGAAATTGCTGCATTATCCGCCGGAAGATCCGTGGCAAAAGACAGTGTAATCTACAAGCTGGACCCACGATTGGATAATGGTCTGTTGAGAGTTGGTGGACGGCTGAGCAGAGCGGCTATGCCTGAAGAAACGAAACATCCGCTTATTTTGTCTAAAGATCAGTTCATCTCCACACTCATTCTGAGGCACATCCATGAACAACTGGGACACAGTGGGAGAAACCACACACTGGCCAAACTTCGCAGGAAGTTCTGGATCACAAACGCCAATTCGGCAGTGCGGAAAATTATTGGGAAATGTTGCTTCTGCAGGCTTTACTGTACAAGGGTAGGAGAACAGAAAATGTCAGATTTGCCTAAGGAAAGGCTGTTGCCTGATTTACCTCCCTTCACAAATGTTGGAGTCGACTACTTCGGGCCATTTGAGGTGAAGAGAGGCCGAAGTAAGTGCAAGCGCTATGGAGTGATTTTCTCCTGTTTCTCAAGTAGAGCTGTCCACTTGGAAGTAGCACCATCTTTGGATACTGATGCGTGTATCAATGCCATATGGAGGTTCATTTGCAGAAGAGGGCAGGTATCACAGATACATTCAGATAATGGAACCAACTTTGTGGGAGCAGAGCGAGAGTTGAAGGAGGCTCTTGCAGCTCTGAACCAAGATCAATTGAAGGGAGCTTTGTTGCAAGACGGGATTCAGTGGAGGTTCAACCTACCAGGAGCGTTGCACCATGGAGGAGTTTGGGAGTGAATTATACGCATGGTGAGGAAAATTCTGACCTCTGTTCTGCACCAACAAACCCTGGATGACGATGGCCTACACACAGTTTTGTGTGAAGTGGAGGCAATATTAAACGATCGCCCCATCACTAAACTTTCTGACAATCCTAATGATCTGGAACCCTTAACTCCCAACCACATTCTTCTACTGAAGGGCAAGCCAATCTTACCGCCCGGACTCTTTGTGAAGGAGGATCTGTATGTGAAAAGGAGGTGGAGACAAGCTCAATATATTGCTGGATTATTTTGGACAAGATGGGTGAAAGAATATCTCCCTCTCCTTCAAGAGCGGCAAAGGTGGAACCAGGTCAGAAGAAATTTCGCACCTGGAGATATTGTCGTTGTGGTCGACTCTGCAACTCCTCGGGGCTCTTGGCTCCTCGGCAGAGTCTTGGAAACCTTCGCAGACAAGAACGGCCTGGTGCGCTCAGTGCGTCTCAGTTAACAATTAGTAAACAATTAGTTTATTCTGACTCAGTAATGGACATTGCTAAGGTCAGTGTGTAGGCTTCTTCCACTACAAGAGTCCTATTTTATCAGCCTACTCTGCCAGACAGTCACTGTTGCAGACACAGATGCTCAACAATGCCAAATTATTTTTAGGAGCTAAATAATATTTGTTTGGACTTAGGGATGCTCACAACAAACTGGTAACCGTTAACAAGAACTTTGGCCAATTCTTTTTTTTTTTTTTTAGCTACTGTATGTCAGTCAACTCATGGGGGCTTGTCAACACGTGCAGACTTCCACTCGTGCCTTCAGCCATTTGGCAAAGCGTTACATGAGGGGACTTCCACTGAATGCTGTGCAGTCCCTGTGATAGAAGGTCAGAACAAACTTTGAGTGCAGCGCGTGCTTCACCCTGTAAGGACGGTGCCCTAAAGTAAAAAGGAGGCGCTCTGCAGCCGGCTCCACCGTCACTCACCTGCAGCTGCACAGACGAGCTGTCTGCTGCGCTCTACTGTTGTGGCGTGGATGCCGCAGCACAGCGGGAGCAGCGTGTGTGCGTTTTATACTATTTATCGGCAAGGGAAGAAAAAAATAATAATTGCCTTAGCAATGTCCATTACTGAGTCAGAATAAACTAATTACACTGTGAGAGACTAAATGTGTATTATATTTACCATATTAGGCTGCACTGTGTCATTTTGTAACATTTTTAGTTAGTGGTGTGTTATTCTGAAATGTCTGGGTAAAAAATAACTTTTTGACATTGAGCACAATTTATTTCATTTTTAAGCAACATACAGAATATTTGGAACAGTAAATGCGTATGTTAAAATGTTAACATTAACAATTGACTTCCTCTAAATAAAATTAAAACAAACACAGTCCCTTAATTGAAATTCACTTTTAAGTCACCATGAGAAAACTAACTTCTAGGTTTTCTGTTTCTGTATTCTGTAGCCACAGAAACAAATGCACACGCGCACACAATCCTGATTTGCATTTGTACAGCTACCAGCGTTTACATTTACATATGAAAACCTCACACAGTTAGAGGGCCTGAGAGGAATCCATTGCAAAGCACTCTGACAAATTCACGTCAGTTCACGGCAGTTTGAGGGAGTTTTCCATGCTGACGTGAATTCCTGTGAATACCTGCTAACTTGAACTTTCACAGCAATTTACAGTGACGATATACTGACAAAAATCACACTTTCTATGCAGTGCTAATGCAAGCAAGATGCACGGATTGCCTTTAAACCTACATAAGATCCGAATACAATGCGAGCCAGCCTACCGTCAGATGTCTGACAGATCTGACAGATCCGATCACGATCCGATTTCGAAGCATTTACACTTTGCATTAACATGCATTTTTCCTTGTCCAGATAATTTATCCGACTACAGATCACATTTTAATGCCAGGTGTCAATGGGGTGTTAGTTGCCAAAAACACCAAACACACTGCTCTCACCCTATACCTCATCAGGTTCAAGTCCTCTCCACCCCTGGTTTCCTGGCTACAGGTACGCTTTGTTTCAGCTGGAAACAGCAGTTCAGGCTGGAATTTCACAACCTTCTCTGAGGTGTGTCATCCCAAGAATATTAGATAGCATCTAACCCCTAACCCCTTACCGTTGGGGTAAGGGTCAGGATTTAGGGTTGGCATCAGTGTAAATCTGCAATGCCGATTAACATTAATTTTCCCTCTGATGAACAACACCAGAGTGACGTCAAGAGGAGGTTCCATTGCATTTCTGCAAAGCCAGATTCTGTTACGAGTGATAGACTGCATCCACATGCACATTAAAGCTCCATCTACAGACTCTGTGCAACTTCTAAACAGAGAAACTAGAGCAACTTTTGATCCTGACTGCAGCATCCTCAGCGTCATGGCCCACTGGTGGGAAGACACCCACAACTCCTTTATTTTAAACAACATCCCAGTGGGAATGCTTTTGGGGGCAGGAGCTGTAAGGAATGGGTGGATTGTTGGTGAGCATCTGTCATGTTTTTATTGAGTGTAAGTCCCCCATTCATTAATTCTGCAATGTGTTGTATTGTTTAGGTGACTATGGATATGGCCTGAACACCTGGTTAATAAATCCTTTTGCAAACCCTTAAGCGCCTCAAGAGGAGCCCATGCTCACACACGTGCTGTAATAGAACGCACATTTGGCCGGCTCAAGGGTCGTTTGCAGGGTTGGGAAGACTACTTTGGAAATGTAATGGGTTACAGATTACTAGTTACCCTATTTAAAATGTAATAAGTAATGAAACTATCTCAATTACTTTGTCATAGTACGGTAACTTACTACATTTGATTACTTTTTAGTTCCGTTTTTAAATTTCTAACAAATGTTTTCAACTGTTAATCATTTTCACGTTTAAACCAGACAGTGTTAATGGCAGACATGGGGTGCTACAAATTCAAACAAGGGAACCAATCAAAAGCATCAAACTTTACTAAACAACCTTGACTGGAAATGACAAAAGACGACATTGTGCACATCAAAAACATGCAAAGCATGCAAAGCATGTTTTTGATGTGCACAATGTCCTGTCATATGTCACATTACAGAAAAGGAAAAAAAAAAGATTTTAAGTAGAAAGCACAAAATCATCTGGTAAAAAAAATACATTGAAAAGGTTAAACCATAAAATGGTTAAATATACAGCCTAAGCTTTTTACAGAAGATATTCAGATGTAACCCCCTTTGTAATCATCGACATTTTCAAAAGTAACTGTAATTAAATTACACATTCTTTCTCAGTAACTGTAACTGATTACTATTACATTTATTTTGTAATCAAATTATGTAATTTCGTTACATGTAACTACTTAGTCCCCAACACTGGTCATTGGATGTGGTCGGATATAGCTTCTTTACTCACCTGAGAAGGTGTGCAAAATTATCCTGGCATGCTGTGTCCTGCACAGCATAGCTATGGCTCATAGCATCCACTTACCACCCAGAACCAACCCACCACCAAACAGGCGCAAAAACGCACAGTCAAATTCAGGGCCTCCTGGCAGAGCTGCAGTGCTGGTTCGCTATGCCCCCCCGGTGTAGCATCTTTAATCATGGTAGACTAAGATGCCTTATTTCAAAATGCACATTGAATAAAGTTGTGAAATAATTCGCTTTTGCTCAAGGGTTTAATTACATATTCTTAAGTAAATCACACACACACACACACACACATGCACACTTGAAACACTTGTTTTCTACAAGCTACAACACTTAGTAAACTCTTTGAATTGATACTTGCTGCAATTTCACTGTAATTTTTAAATATCCTGTAAGGCTACATACTGAGTTTACTGCCCAGGACACAGCAATTTCAAGGTCTGAATCAGAAGTTTACACACTGGACACCCATTTCATGCAACTTTATGTCCTGTCATATGTCACTCCATTTATAAACATGTCCTAAATTAGAGGCATGTACTGCTCAAATGAGACCACTAGATCTGGAGGTCTAGCAGCCTCCTGTAACAGGACAGAATCCGACTTTCACTTGCCTCCGATTATGGCGCTCAGTGGATGTAGCAGTGGGCAAATCAGTTCATCAATCACAGTGGAGTGGGAAATAGTGTCACAAATCTTACATTTAGCCTATTTGACAACTATAAGTACAGAAAAGGAAAAAAAAAGCCTATAGCCCACTTTGGCTTGTGTCCATCACTGTCGTGAGGTAGCCTGTTGCCCTGCTAATTGAGCCCAGTTTGCATGTGTGCAGTCCTACCTGTCATAGACTGTAACTGTATACAATCTACGGTACCAGTATTGTGGCCACTTGTATACACTGTGCATGTGCGAAGTATAGAGCCACAGTGGGATGACATTTTAACACAAACTGTCCAAAGGGCATCAATTCAATTCTACCAGTGGTGAAATGCAAAATTAAATAAATGGATACAATAAATATAATAAAATACAGTAAAATAAAAAAACGTACATTGTTACAAGTATAGCACCCAGGAACAAATGTACTTTGCTTGGTTGGATCTATTTCTGTTACTACAGTGCTCTATCCTACTACACTGTATGTGATAACAATATGATAAGGCCAAATAGGCCAACAATCATTTTATCAGTCAGTTGGGCTAATTTTGAAGACTGTGTGCTCCTACACATTCACAGTACTTTAACTGTATACAGGGTCAGAGTACTTCACCACTGCATTACTCATTCTTTAATTAGTCATTTCTCTTTTTTCCTAATACAAATAACATACTGACTGTGTGTGTGTGTGTGCACGCGCACGCACATGTGTGTGTAACAGAATCAAACAGTGGAAAGGATGAAGCCAGAAATTAACAGTCGGCTGAATTACCTGTTAAAAGAGGTCCTGGTACAACTACAAGCTTAGGAAGCGATAGATATGAAAGCAACCTCACTGTCTGTCTACATGTTGCTTTCAGGAACCTCCGTGAATCAGAGTTGAGGCAGAACAGTTGTGGGACATCAGAGGGAAAACCAAAGGAAATTTTCTCTGTAAAATCAGAACTGGTTTCACTTAAATTTCCATTTCATGTGACACACTAACGTTCATTGTTAAGTTTCATTTTCAAAGCCACAGGATTGGGTCAAGTTACATATTATTGCTTTAAGCACCAATTAAATTGAAGCTAAAAATGGTCAAAATTGCTTGAAACAAGACATAAGCTTGTTATAAAAATAGAAGCAAATTAAGGATAGCATTAAATTAGCTTATTCATTTTAAGTTAGATTGTTTATTTCATCTCATGCACTGCTTTGAGTCTTGCTCTTAGTCTCGCTGCATATTGATGGTTTCATCACAATAAACATTCAGGAATGCTCTTCTCTGTTATGAATCACACATTACACATGACTTCATATTTCTGAGAAATGTGGACTACATGTAGAGCCACAGGGTTACAATTTCATTCATCATGCGCGTGTCAACATCTGATTGGCTGAATCATTTTCAGTAAGACATCAAAAGCACGAAAAGTTTACGCAGTTTGGATCATTTTGTAAGGCTCTGATTTTTGCTGTTCAACTCACTACTCCAGGATGCAAACGGCAGTACTCATGGCCTGTCATTTGTTCGCAAAAATTTTGATATTCATTTTTAGAAAATGATTTGGCTGGATAGCTTATCTTGTTGTTAAACACACTTTCGAATTATATTCTTCGTCTGACAACCATAAGCAGTGTTACTAATAAAAATCTTGCTAGTATAACTTTACCTTTCAGATTCACAGCTAAGTGAGCTTAGTGGGCTATTTAATGTCTTCTGCTGCTACATCGTACCCAAGGTCCGTCCTATTTACTGGGGTAATGAACATCGTTTCCATTTTATTAGAACTTAGTGGGATGGCAATGACTGTTCCAGGCGGGTGTTAGTCAAACTGTCTGGTGTTACCAGGGAAACAGCCACAGAGTTGTGGCTTGTGAAAAGCTGAAGATTTTCATTGCAAAACACGTGAAAAAATGAATAAATGACTTTAATTGGACAGCTTGTTGGGCATTATGTCCCTAATTTCACTATTTTAAATTTATAGGGGAATAAAAGGATGTTGTTCATAGTTTGTTGTGTGAGCATAAGTGGAAAAAAAATAATGTGAGCTTGAGTAGAGATACTACATTAGAGCAATTAACAGTAATTTTGAGAAAAATCCAGGAGCTAATGGGCAGATATTAAACACATACAATATAATCAGGTACAGTACAAATTTATGTTGTCCAGAAAATGTTTCATTAAAACAAAGCTTTCATTATTGTTTTGTCCATACTCATTACCCCTTCAATGACATGTTTTAATGAAACCATGATTTTTTCTTTCATTGTGATAATAAAAAGATACTGAATACAAAATATTAGACACACATAGTGTTGCTTTATCAGTCCAGGCACAGTGAAACCACAACAACAAGGTCGAAACCTCTATATTAGCTCTGTAATGGGGGACTCTAGACATAATGACTGTAGGTTTGACAGAAGACTTAAACAGACCAAACAGTGCAGTGATTATGTGTGTGTATATGTGGATGTGTTACTTACGTTGTGGGAAAATACAGCTGAATACACAGTAAAATCTTCTTCCATGAAACATTACATTTTAGGGTTAAGACTTGGATTATGTTTAGTGGTCATGGTCACAGTTAGGATAAGAGAACAACAGAGATGAATGTAAGGCTGGGTAATGTCCAGGAGTGTGTGTGTGTGTGTGTGTGTGTGTGTGTGTGTGTGTCCCTTGTACAGCTATCTTTGGGAGAACCAATTTTTAGTCATCTAAGTTTTACACCATGGAAGTGAGGACACTGTTTGGAAAGTGAGGATATTTCGGCCGGTCTTCATCCCCCTGACAGGCCTTTAAAGGCCTTTTTGAGAGTTAGGACTTGGTTTTAGGGTTAGGGGTTAGGGTTAGAATTGGGTTTAGGTGAATGTTAGGGTAAGGGGTTAGGAAATGCATTATGTCAATGAGTGTCCTCACAAGTAGAGCAGTACAAACGTGTGTGTGTGTGTGTGTGTGTGTGTGTGTGTGTGTGTGTGTGTGTGTGTGTGTGTGTGTGTGTG
>JAQFJA010063698.1:0-16211 GCA_029874485.1 Naso brachycentron | reverse complement strand
GTTCACTTGTTCAATCCCAGTTTGGAAAAGTTGTGTTAAAGAGGTAGTAAACACTTAAACCTCTTTTGTTACGTGTAAACTGACTTATAAGACTGTACTTTGGTAAAACACAATCAGTGCAGGTGTAAATGCTGACATTCACTCCAAACTGATAAAAGTCGGCATTTTACGGCTTGAAGCTAAAATGGATATTTGCTTTATAAAATCAGCGGGCCAATGTGACGTAGAAAGCCACCGCTAAGCTGCTTTCTAGGTCGAGAAATTTAAATAGAATGTTAACCACTGACAAAGCAAAGGTGCTGATTCACAAAGACTGAACTGGGCCGCTTTTAGCGCCTCATTTGCCACCGCTATCTGCTCCGTCTCAGTGTCTGATTCACAAGGCACACAGCACTAATCATGTGCCGGAGCTTAACACACAGACAATGAGTGAAAATTGCCCTTTTTGCGTCAAATTGAGTTCACAGATCCTTTCCCAGTGTTTCAGTCTTTTTACATAAGAACACAGACTGGTTCATAATAGACACTGCAGTGAGAGCGCAACATTTGCGTCTATAAAATCAGAAAAAGTCTGTTCGCTTTTACACACAGTGACGCGGCTGCTTCATTAAGAGGATCAGCCAGGATTTGATGTAATTAATGTTCTTCCTCACAGGTCCGCTGTCACAGATCGCATGTTTGATAAGCTACGTGAAATTGTTTGTAATAAAGACAAGCCACACAGCCAGGATAAAATAAAAATCTCATTCATAATTACCAATAGCTTTTCGTCTACTTTTTTGCAATTCTTTTTTTTTTTTTTAATTAAATATCAGGACGGTTCTGCTCAAAAATACACCTGAAAATGATCCAGATGAGTTTTACACATTTTTTAAATTCTGTATCTGTAGAACATTTTACAACATCAAGAAACACAAGAGGAGAATCACATGAGTTTTTCCATCTCTTTTTCCTTCTTCTCTGTGCCTGCGTGTGTGTGTGTGTGTGAAATCAGGTCATCAAAAAGAAAATGAAGATATTCAAGTAGGCGAAACATCGTGCGTATGTGATTGTTTTTTTAATGTTTAAAACTATTCACACTAACAACGATAAATTAATAAAGCCTAATTGATCTTCATAAACAGGATCACAGCTGTTAGATCGTCTTTGCAGGTCACTGGCGTTAAATAGCGACACTGTAACTACCTGTGGTAATTAGTGCTGGTCTTTGTGAATTAGGTGATATTTGCAACAAGGTTTATAGGAAGGAGGTCATTTTGCGCCGAATGTATGAATATTCCCTAATCTTCATGCATGCAAATTGGACAGGCGCAGCAAGGGGTGGTTGTTTGTGTGCAGTTTGCCTGCATTTCATCCTTTGTGGAAAGCACTTTTTTTTCTCTCATATTTAACGGCTGCAAAAGTAAGGAATAGTCAGATTCGTATGTACATGACGCACGAAGGAGAAGCAAGACAGGTATAAGAAAGTCGAATGCTGTGACAACTTGGTGTATTTGTAATCCTGTGTGATGAAAATAATCCGATTGAATTTACCTTTCTTCTGTCTCTAATCTGTGTGTCAACGACTCCTGCTTCTTCATCCAACTGTCGGTGAGGGGTGGTACCTCACAGTTATGACCTTAACATAGTCAAGTATTACAGTTACGCACTTCAAGTTAACATGGGAGAGAATAAGAAAATCCACAACATCTACACTTGTGTTTTTATACGTTGGCGGAAATGACAAACCTAACAATGTGTGTTAGCTCAAACCTTCTGTTTAGTGTTGTAATGTTGTCAATTTGTCTTTGTTACATTGTTTGTCAGTACTGTCTCTTCACCATGCTGATTTCTTTTCTTTCCACAGGCCACAAACTTGCTGCAGTGCAGTTATGATGGGCTCATCCATACACCCATCAGCTCACCCATCTTTCACCTGCACGGCATCCAATTGATAATTAGTCCCAGTCACTGATCTCTCTCGATTACCCGAAAAAATACACATATCACAATGAGTAAGTTGCAGTTGTCGTAAAATTTTATTCATCAGAGCTGAAACAGCAATCTTTCACAGTAACTGGTTTTCAGAAATGAAAACAAGAGAAATGTTATTCCTCTACCGCAGATGTCAAAAAAGGAAGACAACTTGACCTAAACGATAAAAATTGGTTGCTTGGTATCTTGGTGGTCTCAATGAAGTGTTTCATTCGCTTATGCTTGAAATATTTCTGATCACTTGTGCATTTCTGACACAAACCAGTAGTTCCAAACTTCCCACAACTTAAATCATTCTTATCAAGCGAAAATGAAAAAGAGCAAAACTAAAACAACTTTCGCAGTGACAAACATGTTCCTGATTTTGTAACTGATTCTAAATTCCAAAGGATTTGCACACGATTCTGCGCTGTTTTCGCTGGGATTTTACACCACATATGAACCATTTTGCGATAAGGGTGGTGTAATATCCGTCAGCATGTAAGAGGTTCTCTTCCAAATTGACCTGAAGAGTCTGAGCCAAGAAGCGTTGAAAAGCTGTTGTAGTTGCAGTACGTAGCCTTTGACTTTACTATTTTGCCTGTAAAGAATTTACAAGTCTTAAGATTAGCTAAAGAGACAGTACAGATCCGGATTAAGCATGGTTTTTGAAAGCTGACAATAAAGTTTACCACAACTTTCGCAACAACCCTACAGGCTAATGAACTCTGTTGAATGTTGAATGTGCATATATATACATGCAGAACGGGAAATCAGTTTGGTGTTCACCATTAAAAGGTTGTGCATTGATGAAGAATCACAGCCACTTTGCATCTTCATCTTCCTAGATATTGAATGCTGTTGAACTACTCTCACTTTCAAAATACAATATACACATTTAAGTTGCCGAAATGACATCATGCTCTCACGAGGCAGCTAAACAAACACATGACACATTCATACAAATAAATGAGTGAAGAGTGATCAACTTATGTTTTCCATCGATTTCCATCGATTTCCACATTGCATCGTGAGCTGGAAATGAGTGTTGTTTGCGGCTGGCCATGGCTCGCAGTTCTGGTCTCTATGGATCCACTCTTCTCAAAGATGTAAGAACCCATGAAAACTGACTTAGAAAAACACCAAAAATAAGAGACAGCATAATGACACTGAACTCTTTAGGAGAAACACGTGGAAACTGCTGTGCTTCATCGACTACATTAATAGTAAAGCAAATTTTTCAAAATGGTTAATGTGCTCTGATATTATTAGTTTTTTTTACAGTGATTCATCATGCTGGTCATTTTAGAAAATGTGCACAATCCATCTGATATTACCAAAGCCCGAAACACTTTGAAAGAATTATTGTACTCCGTTTAACTTACAACCAGGAGGCAAATCTAGCAGAAGGAGGTTCACATCTTTGGCTCAGAGGAGAGGGGGTTGCATCAGAGCAAGTTTGTTGTGTGATCAGATGCGAGTCAACGCTGCAGCTTTACACCACTTTATCATCACTTTATCAACTTAATCTCTCCCGTTTCGTCTTCCCACTATTTAGGATAATCTAAGTTACCAGAGAGTTAATATATGGGAATGTATGGGATGCCATACTATACAAATTGCATGATTTACCGTCTACACTAGTGCATGTGTGTAGGCGGAAATGACAAACCTAACAATTTGCATCAGCTCAAACATTCTGTGCCAGTAAGTCGTCTGATTCAGCTCATTTAAAGAAAAAAAACATTTAAGTAACCAGATCATCTCTAATTTACTGGAGTGGATTCTTAAATTAAATATTTTCCTATATTTATACTTGACGCATGCATTTCAAGTGTTAAAAAACCTTTGGTTATCGTGACTGAATCTGGAACAGAGTCGTCGTGGAGCACAGTAAATGTGTGTGTGGCAGAGAGAACACAGTGCTTTTTCTACTTGCGACACGTGACATCAGCAATACTGGCATCACAGTTTGTGTTGTCTCCATATCTTCATATGAACATTCTGCCATACTGAGACACTCACAAGGGGAAAAGAGACGAGCTGACACTGACCCTGTAAATTCTACTATTAGCCTCCTAACATACTGAATCCCAATAAATCATAATCCAAAAGTCAAAATCAATATCTCAAATCGCCTCAGACATTTAGGTATGTACAAAGCTTTTTATAGAGCACACAGACTAGGTTTTTTGGCTTGACTTGCAAAACAAATGCATTTGTCTGTGACTTCAGTGAGTGAGTAATCAAATTTAGCTATTGATCGATATTGTACGCGACACAGAAAAAAGAAATTCACAGAAGGAGAAAAATTGCAATAAAAAACTTCACCACCAGCATCACATCATCAAGGTCACCACAGCAGTGTGCGCTGGTGGTAAACATATATGACTATTTGGCTCGGCTGAATAAAGAAAGAAACACTGACGATTGACTGCTAGAATTTATGAATAGAACTAATTTAAGAACTTTACTACTTGCATATTCTGTGCTCACCTGCAGTGCAGAGGTTATTTAAAGTAATGTAAAGTATGTATGTAATGTATAATAATGTATGTAAAGTTCATTAAACGGAGGAGCCCTTGCTATGTGATTCCTACCAACGCACCGTAGCAGCAGCTAAGCTTAGCTCACTTCAACAAGTCCAAGCACGACAATATTATCTGTCATTAATCTATAGCAGAAAACTTGTTCCTCAGTTTGATGTGTTTTAGAGGGCTTTAAACAGCAGTAAAGGTGTCTAGCAATCCACTAAATGCAGAGAAAACGCGAAGGCATCTATGTCTATAATTTTCCTTCAAAGTGCAAGAGACTGATGCATCTCCACTGATCGTTTTAATGGGTTTGGAGTCCCCTCTATTATAATTTGACAAAGTAGGCACCCCCAAGTAGCATCTTGCATAGAGCCTCCAAAAACCTAGAAATGGCCCTGATAGCCCCTATATTGTCATCAGAGGATGAAAACGTAACACAATAATGGGATAATATACATAATATATCTGATTGCACAATAATAAGTTACACAGGAAGAAAAATTATATTTTATTAATTGAAATTACAAGGTATGTGCTTGTCCAAACGTCTGTTTGAAAGTATGCTTATGCGTATGCATATGCTATTATGTTACTACAGATTAACAGCAGGGAGCTGATGCTTGCCACCATTGTCACCACGCTGTGGTGTTTCAAGGCTTGGAATACATATATAAGCAGAAGCCTGTTCCCTGAAGTGCAGCCTTTTTGTAACCATTCTTTCAGCCACAAGAGATCAGCTCTTGGCAGGATTCTGATGTCTGTGGCAGTGTTGTCGACAACATTATATATTCTCTTTGTCTGTAACCAATCCCATTCAGCTGGTGATGGCAGCACAGTATCTGGTCGCAGTATCTTTCCCAAGATGTGACAACAATGGTACACAGCTCTGTTGACGTGCTCCAAGCAGCTCAGAAAGTCTGGATTTGCTGGGTCATTTTTTTTGTGAAAAGAGCATCCGTCTGACATAGTCCTTGATGCATTTGGTGCATTGCCGGGTAGTTCACCTTCAGCCGGTAGTTGACGAATCGGAAGCACAACCAAGACCACAACATCACTGTCAACAGTGCGAATGATTATCTGGTGGTGTCCATGCTGCGCAGTGACACATGTAGCAGAGCACGAGTATCGACTTCTTCAAGGTTGCATGGGGCCAGTGTATTTGGCCCACAAAATTGCTGTATGCCTCACACTGGAGAAGTCGTGCCCTTCCACTGTTTCATGGAAGGCTGCAACACTGTGTCCAGCTTTGCTGAACACGATGAAAAGGTATAACTGTCAACTGAAAAATGCATTATGGCAAATGGACCAAAGGAGATTCCAGATTATGCAATGAATAAAAAAGCGGCAGAAAGTGTAATCCGCAACAGAAATTGCGGGTTATCTATTTAAGTGACATGTCATTTCTCTTTGCGATTTCTCTTAACCGTAATGAACAGTTAACATAACCAGGATGAATTTATAGATTGATTTAAATAGTACACTGTTGCATTCCCTTTCGTTTATTTCGCCTTACGTTGTAATGAAACAGATTTTTAACTTCAATTTCTTAATTATATTTGTGCTGCTGAAAACATGGAAACTGGATGGAAAACAGCGGAGACCTCAACAGAAACATCACTACAAGTCTACTTTCAATCTGGGTGAACTTGTAAATAAAATTTTGGTTAAGTGACCATATTGGTAATATGCAAATTAAAAAACAAATAATAAAAATGCAATATAATATAATCACATGAACGCAGTTAGCGTGTTTTAATGCTTAAAAATATGAAATACACATCAAGTTTACTAAAAGAGTAATTGAAAAAAAAAACTCATTTGGGGGACGGCGCAATCTTGGAAATATGCAAACGTTTTGTTTTTTAAATGCAACGTTTTAGAAAAAAATGCAGAATGCATGTAGAAAAATGCCAAGAGAGGGAGTCTGTTACTGTAGTCTATGGCCGGGATCACACTGGGCGCAGCCTCTGAGCGGAAAAAACAGCTAGGAGCATCACGTTCCCGTTAGGCGTTGTCAGGAACCGTCTATTCCGACGGGGGGAATTTTTCGAGAGGTGAAGTTCAGACCTGTTCTCCAAAAATTGAGAAATACTCGGGGGAGCGCAGGACCAGAGCTGAGGAAGTGGGAGTCTGTGAAGTGACATTATCGAGCGCTGCAACTCCGCGTTTTTAACTTAGACATGCGTTTTAACTAACTTCATTCTGAGAAAAAACCTTGCCATGAAAATCGCTCTCTTCAAGTTCCAGGAGTTCAAAACCATGTGTCCCTAACCCAAGCCCTTCAGCCTGCCATGTCCTCCATTCACTCAGATGACTGTCGATAAAGTATGTCCAAGCTCCCACAGGATCTTCTGTGCTCTGCCTCCAAATACATGCGACTTTGTTTAGCCGAACCACCATTAAAGCACATGTTACGCTTTTCTACTCTTCCTTTTGTGCCAGTCTCCTACTGAGCCCTATACCGGTTAACATTTCTGTAGTTTGTGTATTTGTTGTATTTTCATTTTAATCACGCCGTCTTCAAATGCAAAGCATCAAAGCCATGCTCACAGGGATTCAATTTCACATGCGATGCTAAGACCCTGCATCCCAGAGCCTTTTTGGAAATCCTTCCATTCAACTGCTCCTCAGTGTCCTTTAAAAGGCGCAGGCAATGATAAAAGAATGCCTCTCATTTGTGCACAAGTTGGTGTTAAGGTTACGACAGTTTTTTTTTTTTTTTTTTACAGTATATTGATTCAGTGTTAGAGGCTTTTCTTCTAATGGCTTCCTCAGGTTTGGCGAACATATCACCAGGTCTTTCTCCTTTAATCCACAGTATGATCTCACCTTTTCTGATTTAACTATACACATGTAATCCATATTCCCCAAGGACTCAAAAGATGACAGATCTTGCCAAGGAACTCATATTATCATTGCTAAAACTAACACCACCTTATGTCCTTTAACCGCCCTCTTCGCCCTCTCACCCATCATCCCCACTGTTTCATTGTCGATGGTTACAAACCAATGACAAGATCCTGGTTCTCCTATAAGCTGCGTGATCTCTTCCTGAGCTGCGGCCTGCCACCGGAACGCTATTCCCCACTCTCCCTGAGAACCGGTGCACCTACAACAGCAGCTCTTCATATGCCGACATCAACTCTTAAATCTCTTGGTCGCTGGTCCTACTCTGCTTATCAACGCTACGTCAGGCTTCACAAAAACAGAACTTGGATGGAAATCACAAACTGATCAGGTATTTCGCTTATTCTCAAAGCTCCACTCTTGGTATGAGTGTATGTACATATGTGTTTTTGAATAATTTTCTCTTTTTTGTGAGACAGCAACATGTTCTTATTGGATAAGCACCTGTGCGTGTGCTCAGAACTAATATGTATTAACTGGACTCGGGAACACGAGAATCATGAAACAATATCAAGTCTTTAAAATGAAATTGGCTGTAATTCTTTGTGACTTACTTTTTACGTTGTGAACTCCAAGCTGCGTCGCAGTCTACATGTTTATCTATGCATGTTCAACACAGAGTTCGTTTGTCTATAGAGTTCCAGCCAGTTTGTCAGCTGGATGGAAATGAGAAATTTCTCTTGTCTTCAAAGCCTCACTCTTGGTATAAGTATAAGTATATGTTTTTGGTCTTTTGAATTATTGTTTCTTCACAACAGCAATGTGGAGTATTGTGACACAGCAACGTGTACCTTTCAATCAAATCACGTGCATGTGCTAAATGTGGTTACTTTCCAAGCAGCAAACCCAGAAATACACCATTTGATAAATTTTAGCTCTCAATCTGTCACGCACTCATGGTGTAAAGTTTGAATCCAGGATCAAAAATACTTCTTGTTTCTTGGATTTGTTTTTTCAAAATACCTACACATATGACATTGATGGCGCGCTCTGTACGATATGTCTTTCTCTGTACGTTATATATTGTTATTATTATGCTGTGTATGAACGAATGACTCTGATGGCTCTAGTCAGATGGCTACTAGGTGAAGTAAGTTACAGAGGACATTTCGATATTCACATACTCGACTCTTTCCTTCCTTCCATTTACATGCCGAAGGGTCACCAAACCACTACACATCACACACTATGTACCCCCCCCCCCGCCAACGAGAACAACGCACTCTGAGAGCTGCACTGAGAGCTGCACGACATGATCAACAGACATAAGAATGCATATCCAGATGCAGAGGTTGTTTTTTTAAGAGAATTTAATGTAATCTCAGGAAAAACATTCCCAAATCACATCAGTTTGTTAAATTTCCCACAAGGGATTATGGAGTATTTTGGATCCTTGCTACAGTACGTTAACAATGCTTATGCTGTTGTCCCACAACCTCATATTGGAAAATCTGACCACCTACCAATTCTGCTACAGCCCACCTACATCACAATGCAAGAAGCAAACTCAGTCACAATTAGAACTGTGAGGATGAGGACTGACAGTGCACTAGCAGAATTAATTAGGGTTGTTTGGAGGCCACAGGTATTAACATTTTTAAGGAAGCCACAAATAATACTGATTACACAATTAGCTGTTCCATCGACTGGTGCAGCTGCATCTACATTCCCTGTTTACGTGTTCCTTAATCAAAAGCCCTGGTTATTGCACATTTATGCACAACGCTTCAGAAAACGGTGTGAAGAGAAAAAAAGGTCTCTGCTGAGCTAAGGGTAAGCACAGTAAGGCTGCTGCTCCCAAACTCTTCTCCCTGTATACATAAGACTGCGTCTCCACTCAGGACAATAAAATATGTATAATAGCATCACAGTAGCCTAACTCTGTACTTTGTTCTCAAAATTAACAAGAACTTGAAGAAGAATGTGACCTCAGTAGGAGAGCTCCCCTTCTGCAGCCCTGACCATCAACGGGATTGAAGTGGAGTGGGCTGACAGCTGTAAGTTCCTACATTACAGACAACCTTCGCTGGGCCAAAAACACTGCACCAACGGTGAAAAAAAGTACAATAGTGGCAAGATTTGACTTGAGTAGCTGAGAACAAGGATTTCAGTGCACCACAAACGGCTACTACTACTCCATTCTACTCCATTCTGGTCTGTATATGATCTGGTCACTATGAACTGTTTGTTTAAAACGTCGTTGATGAATAAATTTGACTTGATAAAGCCATGCGATGATACAGTTGCAATATGTTGCAGACTAGAATTATTTACTGAATACAAACGAGTAGCTTTCCCCAAAATCAAAACATATATGTGGGTCTATCTCGAGTCAGCACCCTCGACTGTGGTGGCTCAGAATCTGTAGTTAGTCCTCGGGCGCCGCACTGTTGCTGCCCACTACTCCTTAGGAATGGGTTAGATGCAGAGACCAAACTTGCAATGTAACCAAAAAAGAACCTCTATGAACTCAAATTATAATATTTAAATATTTTCAAAATTAGGCGGTTCTTAAGATTTAAATATTAAGATTAATTAATTAAATCAGATGTCCGAATTTCATTTAGCTACTGCTTAGGGATCCTGTTCTCGTTTTTGTTGGATCACTGTCACACCATCATGACTTCCTGACAAATCTTGAATAGGGTTGAGCGGACCCTTTTCGTCAAAGTGTCGGCTGACAAACACTCACACAACGGCCTTATCTGTGGTCTGCAAGGGCTGATGGGAGGTGTGAGAAACCACGTGGCCCTCAGCTGATCTTAAAGCTCGCCCTTGTTTGTTCTCAGCTACATCAGAACGCCACTTCTCCCAAGGTTCACTAGTAAACACCACTGTACAATATGCTTTTTCTCCCAGCTGCTGCTTTGTGCTGTATATGTTCAGGTGAGTCTTTACAGCCAATCAGGGACCAGCAAACTTCGCCTTTAACAAACATTGTTTTGCTAACCTTCATTTATCTGTTTCTTTACAGCACTGGCTGCTTTGAAAGAACAGCTGGTTCAGGACCAGTTATCACTCACCAGGCGTGTTGGTGAAAGTGTCTCCTTCAGCTGTAGAGGGACTGAGCAGTGTGATAAAAATCTGGTTTACTGGTACCAGAAGACAGAAATAGATCCTCTCAAAGTGATTTTACGTGTTGATCTAACTGATGGGAAAGTTCATTCACGATACAATCATCTTCAGAGTGAAGATTTTTCAGCTTCAAGAAAACAGAGCGGCTGTGAGTTGATAATAACCAAAATCAAACTTCTTCATTCAGCCACCTACTTCTGCGTCTGTTGGAAAGCTGGTGCCCACAGTGAGAAATGATTCCTTACAGCCTGAACAAAAACCAACAGATGAACAGATGTCAAACAGTGTTGGTTACAGGACGACAGTTGCAAACCACAGCCCCAGTACACATTTCACCACTATCTCAGCCAAAATCAGAAGCTGAAGCCACAAATCCTCTGATTTGACCTGCTCCTTCACTGCTCATTTGATCTTAATACAAACTCTTCTTTAAGTTACTTTACATTAAAAGCATAGAGAACCTCTCCGTTATGTTTTTCTCAGACTTAAGCAGATTGCCAGGGCACTTTCCAGTTTAGTTTCTGTTGCACATCAAAGAGAACCACACATTAACAGACTGGAAGTTTATACCTGGGGTTTTTAGTTTTGTCACTCTGGAAAAATCAAGGCTTTGAGCAACATTCAGTAAAAAAGTACGGGCGATTCCAGTGTTCTGGTAAAATTGGTAAAATATAAATTTAAAGTTGTATTTTTAGTTTCGATCATCCTCCGCATAATTCAGGTTTAAATTGAAAAAAAAAAAATTCTGAGCATTCCGACCTTTAAACAAGAACTTTTCTGTTTCATGTTTAATCAACATGACGAAATGTGCGGAACGAGTTGTTCCACAGGGATCTGACTTAGCCAACTTATCATTTTTAACTCACACCGTTTCTTATACTGATGAGCTTACTTGGCAGCATTATTAGAAATTAGTTTGACACTGCCGTGTATCAAATCCCACCCTGCCATAACATATTAGTTTGCTAGGCTGAATGTAGCGATATTTGTGAAACATCTGCCCTGAACTCAAGCTTACAAATTTCAATACAGGCTAATACGGTAATTAACATTATCTCTTACCCAGGAGTGGTTAGCGATGATAGAGGTCATTTTTTTTCACAGAGGGCCACATTGACTTAGAAAGCAAGTAGAGGGCCACACATTCTGTAACTGAATTGAAATTTGAAATACGTTGTACTGAATTAAGTTGAAAGTAGCCTACATTATTCGTGTAGGTTACTTTCAACTTAATTCAGGTACATTGTAATCCACGTTCATGGTAGACATTACAGGTTGCTTTACAATAGGCTATTTTTTAGGCATGAGTCCCTTTTTAAAAAATGAATGCGTGTCTTTCCACAGAAATGTCAATTGAGGCTTGAAATACTTTTCTAAACTAGCAACAGTTTTGATCGTAGATTGGCAACTTTTTTTATGCTCCCAAAAGTTCATGAAGAACCTAAAGATAACCCAACTGAAAGGCCCATAGTGTCTACCAACGATACACTCACAAAGTCAGTATCACAGTATATTGATTCTGAAATATTATTTGGATATTGTTATAATGGATGTAGAAGCCTTGTAGGCTACACTAATACTGGTAAATTCAGACAGACAATTCAATTCAGCCGGAGAACAGTTAGTCACTATTTGTCAGAGACCCCTACAGAATTTTTAATAGAGTTTACTAAATGGGACAGACTGTTTAGCCAGTGCAAGGGCACCTGTTATGGGAGTTAGTTTTGAAACAGGTTTCAATAAAAATGTACTGTAGTTTCATAGATGACACATTTTGGTGTTCAGTGATACAGAGTGAACTGATAGAATTTCACATTTATTTAAACAACACTAAAAAGATTTTCAAAATGTACATTGAGTATCCCAAGGAAAAGATTCATTTTCTAGATTTAACCATCTATAAAGATGAAGATAAACAGACATACATGCAGCATATGCAACTATTGGTGCATACTGTCAAAGACATGTCTTATGTTTGAGTCCGGAGAAAGCTGCATCCTGGATCTTTAAAGGATCAACCAGCTCGTGTTCTAAAGTTTTCCAAGGTGAATGTAATTCTGTATCAAACCAGTACTCTGAAGAACGTAACACAAACGCCCTGTGATAAAATTTAAAAGACGACCTATAATATTTGTATGATTTTGATAAAATTTGGACAAAATTTTAACTTTTCCAGGACATTCCACAAATATGTCCACTCCAAGCAGTCAAACGCTTTTTCTCCATCGAGAAATAAAAGTCCACAGGGTAGCCTGTCTTTTTGGTTTCGAAGATAATGAAACCAAACGTTATCCGACGCCATCCATCCTTTATGGAAACCAGCTTAATCTCTGGACTAATTAATTTCCTAGTAACTTTCTGATTGCAATAACATCAGAATAAATTTTAATATCTGCATTAATTAGCCATACAGGGTGGTAACTTGAGCAGTTCTGAGAGTCCTTCCCAGGTTTGTGAAGTTGAGTGGTGTGTTGAGATCTTTGTGGAAATAGCCCCTTTCTGTATCTGAATTGATAGTAGTGACAGGGGCCTCCCGATAATTAGATTCATCATCAAATAGGATAGGCAAATTCAGATCGTCAATGAAAAATTTAAAAACTTCCTGTGCAAATCGGTCTCAAAAAACGCCTTAAACGCACTATTTATGTCGGCTGTTTGAGAGACCAGTCACTTTTTTCTTGTCGTTTCAGTGTTTAAGAGACGTCTTGGTTTACTGCTATCAGTAATAATGTAATCAAAAATTCAAAATTCAGTAAATTATTTAGGCCTGCCCTCACTGTCTTAAGCTTTACGTCCACCTCATTGATATAACTAGTTCTTACTCTACATTGCTGCATGGTCAAAAGCTACTTTTCCCCCTTGGATAGAAACCGCACAATAAGCTAATCTCTCAATTATCTAAAAAAAATCTAATTTTCTCAATTACTACATTTAACTTACGCTTCATTAAGATCATAACCCGATTGGTCCTTGAGCCATGCTAAGAAGAGTGTCTGTGTCTGTTTTGCATACGTCTAACATCAACTGGTTTTAAATGCGTACTCAGTTAGGAGAGCCACATTAACATTTTTTCTCCTCAGAAGATCCAGTACTTTTGTGCACTTGAATGTAAGTTAACTCTCCAACATTAAGTGACAATACAGTGTAGTTAGCCATGTTGATACTTCGATATAATATATACCTAATGTGTAAAAATAAACACAAAAGGTCCCAGTGCTCTCCATCCTCATCCTCACCCCCCCATTTTCTGATAAACACTGAACTTCCATATAACGATCCCCTAAACCACATACTTTCTCACCAAGTATTCACTTCTAAACATATAATGTCAAAGTGAATGCAGATATACACCTAATGAAAATGAATGAATGAAAAACTGAAAAATGAGTGAAAATAATACTAACATTAAGAAAGAAGAGGAAAGAGCAAAGCCACGTTATATTATATAATATATAAATTATAAGGTGACTAACACTGCCCACTTGTGGTGAACCCACCAGGGTACCTAAAACTCAATAGTACCGGCAAAGTTCAATTAACTAGAACGCGACCCATATCAACACGATTGCAATATGCCACATACAATACAATAGAAATAACCCCAAAGAAAAAAAAACAAAACAGAGAAAACAGTTTTGGCTTTGTTTCTAAATCTTAGTGTTCACCGCAATACCTACGTAAAACTAACTAGAACACAATTTCTAATACTTAGGTATTAACTTGAACGGTTAGGGATGATGACGCTGCAATGACAACCGACATAGAGCTAAGCCAAACAGCGGAGCGATAAGATGCAGAAGAGAACTGCAGAAGTGGATGTGAGCGGGCATAGTTATATACAGAAGAACTGCCATTGAAGAAAAGTGCCAAAATAATTGATTTAATATGAAGTGTTCTTTTTGACAGACAGAATTTTGACTGATTCTGCAGTCCCCTCAGAAGGCTCGCCCGATGTTGCTGTTTCATAGGTGTGGCCGACCTGGCAGACCCGTCAAACTGGACAGGTCGATCTGTTATTTGTCTGTCAAAAAGAACACTGCATATTAATTTATCAACAGAGACATAATGAACCTCGTTGGACTAAAATACGGATGTCTGGCAGAAAACTAAGACGTTGAAAAAATCCTAAATTTGACATACAACTTGTTTGATGCAGGGGAGAGACTGAAAGAAAATACTGAGATGACATGATCTGCAGGCAGCAGCTACTCAGTAAGGATGAATTGTCCTACTATGGATGACTAAAACTTCCAATATCAGAATTTAAAAAATGAATGACTCTATAAATAAATTAATATTCATTCACTCGTTCACCTCAGCTGACACATTCAGCAGCAGACAGGTTTTTGTCTCTGTATGTTTCACTGTGGGAGGAAACTCCGAATCTAAAAGGTATCTCATTTTTGGCTCTGGAACTAAACTGGATGTAACAGGTAAGACTGACTCAACATAAAATTTTCTTTACTTGTTTAATCAATGCTGTTGTTTAGTTTGTTACTTCGTTCTTGATCATCTTAAAATCTTAAAGTAACAAGAAAAGCCTCAGCACTGATGTTGTAACTTCACTTTGTTTCCTTACCAGCTGCTGTTCAACACACTTAATACTGTTTTTCTTCTCTCCCCAAACAAATCAAACTCCATATCAATAAGTGTGACGGATTTTCCTGCCTTGTTTAATCAGTTTTGTAATATCAGCTGACTTTTTAAATTTCGATTTAGTAAAAGTGAATTCAAGAGGCGAGAAGGATTCTTCAAATTGACTCAGTCAAGACCCTCAGAGCTGATTTTAATATCCGATAGATTCAAACAATATCCAGGATTACTTCATCTCAGTGAAAGATGTGGTATCCTTATCCTTTAAAAAACTTATTGAAATGTATTGTAATTTTTATATTTTGCCATTTAACACAAGAATTTTATTATTCAAGTTATATTCACAATCAATAATAACAATAATAATAAGCCACAAAATAAGGTCATTTATGGAGCGCGTTCAAAAGCAGACGTCACAAAGAGCTTCAAAAAACAAAACAAGAGCAAAACAAGATACAGAGCAGCAAGATAATAAACAAGCAGACAAGCAGCTGACAACAAGACAGTAAAAATAAGACAAAACAAATTATGGAGAAACGAATTATGAACAAAGAATGAAGCTCAGTATTTCTTAACAAATGGCTCTTCAGCTGCTTTTAAAAAGGTTTTAGTATCGTCCACAGTCCTTATGTTCAATTGGATGACACTTCCACACTGTGGACCCTACTGTTTCAAAGGCACAGTGTTTTTTTTGTTGATTCTGCCGCTACGAACAGCCAACAAACCCTCATCAGAGGAGATAGACTACTGCACGAGTTTTTTAATGCAAGTGACCGATCGTGCAAAGCTCTAAACGCGACGACAAACTTGAGCTTTATCCTGAATTTGTAACAGATCAGTGTCAACAGATTGGTGGTGCAACATGAAAGCTTTTGGCAGACTTGGTCAGACTGTCAGCTTTTCAAAAAACCTAAGTAATGGTCAGGGTTGCCTGGTCTGTGGTTTTCCCGTCGAACTGGGCTACTGCAGAGTTGCTGCTGCAAGCATATTTTTTGTCCGCAGGTTGAGTTAATTCTTTTTTTTGATGTTCAGTACTGAATAATAAAATCCTTTCCTTAAAATTACTTAATGCTCGAATCCAACCAAATCAACAAGTACACAGTTACACACAGAATACATCACATGACCAAACATACGTGTGTGTGGCAC
>JAQFJA010063684.1:0-16226 GCA_029874485.1 Naso brachycentron | reverse complement strand
GAAATGCATCAAAAACTCATGTTAACTCTTGCAAACAGCTGCTCCTTGTATCTTACTGCTCATTTGTTTAGAGGTCTGTAAAAGTTGCATCATGCCCCTTTAAATGTTGACGTATGAAATTACATTTCTGACATAAAATCTATCAATTATGTGGTCCAGTTTGAACAATTTACAAAACATTTACAACATATAAGAATAGATCTGATTACTTTATATCACAAGTTATTGATTTGCACAACATACAGTTCGAGGATAAGTTACATGTAACATTTCATTATCAACAATTGAAATAAATTTTCATCCAGCTTTTGACTGGCAGCAGCCATGGAAAACAATGTAAAGGTAATTAAAACAATATGATTGTATGATTCTGAATCTCAAAGGGAATATTCCTGGTTAAAGAAAGGTAAATAAAATGGGACAAAGAGGAGAATAATGATAACTCCAATAACCTTGTAAAAAATGTGGCCAAATTTAATTGACTGTGCCTTTTACAAAATACACTTTTGCCCTATAATAATTTCAATACAGACATGACATGTCATAATCTACAGCTCTTGGAAGCAATGGCTGAACTTACTCACTGACCCTCACTGGCTGCATCACTGCAGACTAAATGTAGCACCACTTCAGTTTGCTGCATGATGACTTCTTCAGTAAGAGGTATAAAACGATTCTGATGGCAAACACTTTTGCTGGGGGAAAACTGAGACAAGTCAGGTGAAATATTAGCCAATGTCTCTGTTATGAGTTGTAATTTGGCAAATGAAAAAAAAATTTGGCACCTTTTGTTAGGGTTCTGTTAACCCCAGTACCATTTGTTAAGATCATGAAAAGCTTGGTACCTTCTGTGGTTTTGTAAGTAACGACATGTTTTACAAGCATGTTCTTTGCCAAAGTAAGCCAGTTTTACTGTAAACTTGTTTGTCCAATCAAAGTATCTCATGTACTCAAAATTGTTTTGGTCAAGGTAAAGTATCCTCTCTGCCAGTTCCTTTGGTGATGGAAAATCATCGACATGAATGAAAGAATCTCCTGGGACATGGTCCTCATAATTTTGTCTCGAAGGGCCCAGAGTTATTGGTACAGTTCCTAACAACAGAGGTCTGTATAACTTCTCTGTGATATAATCTTTGTACGCAGAGTTCTCAAAGGAGAGGTAGAATTTACAGCTAGAAATGATCTTGGTATAGTCTTCGTTTGAAAGATGTTGTCCAAAGGCATTCCCGTAAGCATTAATCTTGATGTATTTTGTCAATTCATTGTAGAACTGAACTCTTTTACTCTGTGAGTTCCAGTTGCTCACAATCCAGCAGACCAACTTGCCTTTTGTTGGCAATTTGAAACTCTCAGTTTGAGACGACAATGGCACCAGATACCCATAAGGCACAGGAATATCTGAATCAAGCCGATAATTGCATGTCAAGTTGAAAAGGTGATTAAGTCCAGGGATTAAAGGTGAGTTTGCAGGTGACTCCATATTTGACCAAACCCATTTTTGAAACCATGGACGTGGCTCTGTTGGCACACCTGCTAGATTTCCGTGAATGTCCCTGTGGTGGAAGAGAACCCCATGGGCTTTCTGATAAAGAGACTTGTCATCTGTCAAGAGGCATTTTGTAATATTATAAGATTGGCAGCTGAGATCGTACTTGTTGCCAAATGGCCACATCCAGATCAATAAAATAGTGTCCGGCTCAGTGTCCGCCACCGCAGCCTGGATCTTCTGGTTGTCATTCTGAAGTTTGTTCATTTGCGGCAGCTCTTTAGAACAGTTAGGGCTTGAGTCATTGGGCTGTGCTACCTCTGGACACACAACTGTAGGACAGGAATGATTGACTCTGTCCATGTTATTATCAAAAGTGGGGAACTCAATGTCAAGGCTGTTGTTTGTGACGAAAAGAACTAGAAGACACAACACCACTAGGCTGATGAAGAAGAATATGCGCAAAGAAATCCACTGGCAGGTTGAGGAGGACATGGCTCACCTTTGAAGAGAGTATATGATCACTGATTATGGACATAGCATTTGATATGACAATGAATGGGGTTGTCTGGTTCTAAGCAAGTGGTTTGATATGAACCAATTATACTAACTTTTAGCTGTTCATGGGACAACTTTAGTTTTATCATATCGTAAGAGACCATTATGGCATCTAATATTGTAATAAGTAACGAAGCAATTATCTCACCTTGAAGTGGGATACAATGTTGTTAAAAAAGTCCTCGTCTGATTCTGTGTGTCTTGTAAATGCCTCATTCACAAGAAAATTGGTTTTCGATGCTTGAAGCTCCTCTCTCTGATGAAAAGGAGGAGTGAGAGTGACACAGCTGAATGCAAAAGAACAGCATGGACTATATATGACCAGTAATGACGCTGGCAAACTGAGCCGCCTTTCTGCACACTAACCTGTGGTATGTGTGCTTTTCATGAAGGTCTGTCCGATCAGGACCTGTCCAACAACTGCTTTGCAGGTGAGCTTGGGAGAGTAGCTCCAATCCTAGAGGCAGGCGGGGAGAGATGCTATCATGGTTATGCAATCTCTGAACTTAAAGTTATGTTAGGCTCGTTCTCAGGGTCTTTGTTTGCTGGATTGACAATGGATTGAGTCCTCAGCACGTATGAAGGAAGAAGCAGAGCATGCAGCCTTAATGACACGTTCAGCTGCTTTAAAAAGGAAGCAAGCGCTGGAAATGGAAGAGCCGCAGCTAAAAGCTAAAGTGAAACAGCTTGCGCTTGATACAGCTATTGCAGAGTCTCATGCAAAACTCAAAGTGTTTGATGAATATGACGGCAACAAAGGAAGCATTAAAAGTAATGCATCACAGAAATGATTTCAAAGCAACAGAGAGACGAGAGAAATGAAGTGTTCACTGACAGCTTCAAGCTCCAGATAACTGTGCAAGACAACCAGATTTGGAATCTTATTCACATTGAGTTCTATCTTTGACCCTCCTTGGATTTTTGGTGCCACCAATATTACCAGCAAAACTCATCTTGCCAGGCCTGTGCAAAAACAAATGTGGTTGGGATGAAGAGATTGAAGGTGGACATGCGAAAAGATGGCATGAATGGTTGTCAAACCTGGAGAATTTAGCAGTATTTAGCATACCTTAGCATACCCAAAAGAGAGCAACACATAAATAAGGGTGTATATTGCATAGTTGCGATGAATAGGTTGTGAGTAGGCTATAAAAATTTTAATGTTGTCTATGATTATGGTTTTGTTTTGTTTTCACTTTTGGACATAATATATTTTCATTTATAAAAAGACACAGCAACAATGGAATAAAGCTGTATTGAAAAGATCTGGAGGCCTCTGTGCTGTTTTTCTGACCTTCAGAAGGCTTGTTCTCAGTTAATGATCTTTAAAATCAGTATACAGTACTCCTTCAAATGAAAGCTGTATATTTTCAAGAGGAAGGACAAATAGCCTAATACGTGTCTATACAGATAATCACATTTAAACGGTAAATAAACAGGATTGTTGTGGAACTCAAAATGTAAACTTTACAGATATTATTCTCTATGCCTCCAGAAAATTCATAACATTATTGGTAAAATAAGAAACCAAAGGATATCATTATGCAGTAGTTTACCTCTCACTGACAGAGTTTTAGCTCATATATGACAACACCATAATAGAGTTTCTTAAGTTTTGGTGTGCCAGCCCCACATTTTCATTGTCCTAGCTGGCCACCCCTATGAAGAATTTCTGCAGGTGCCACTGTGCTGGCAATGGTGTGACAAAAGCACTGCATCCCCCAAGCTAACTCAGTTGTAAGGACAATTATTTCAAAGTGCATAGTGTGCAGAAGGTTCAACACCAAAGCTGGAAGGCGATCAGCCACCCTTGACCAACAAAGGTGGTTGATTTCTTTGAGTGGGTTGAAGTCAAATGAGGAAGGAGCCTTGTCAAGTGATTTTCTCTTGACTCACTGTGAGAGCTGTTCACATTGAAAGGGCTCACAGTCTAGATATAGATTCTTGCATTCACACCATATGTCAGTTTATCTGCAGAAGAGGACAAGTAAAAATTATACACTCAGACAATGGGGCAAATTTTGTAGCAGCAGAAAGAGACCCGCGCGAAGCACAGCGAAATTTGAATCAGACCAATATACAGAAAATCATGACAGAAAAGGCAACAAGTGGATTTTCAACATCCCAGCAGCTTCACACCAAGGCAGTATATGGGAAAGAAAAATCTGTACTTTAAGAAAGTCCTGAACTCCATGCTACAGCAGCAGTCACTAGATGATGGACTCCAAACTAATATGTGTGAGGTCATCAATTATAGACCAATAACACAAGCAATCAGATGACCCCAATAATGTGGAGGCTTTTATGCCTAACCATCTGTTGCTAACGAAAACACAACCCAACATTCCACCAGGAATCTTTAACAAAAATTATCAGTATGCACGACAGTGATGGAATCAAATACAGTATGTAGGCTATCTATTTTGGACTAAATGGATGCAAGATCATTTGCCAGAAGGGGCTCACACCACAGAAGAACTTCTCGCTAGAAGATATCGTACTGATAATGGAAGAATCTGGAAATTTAAGAGCTACTTTTTGTTTTGTGATTTTGCTCTATAAATGTTGAAATGCTCCTTTAATCATGCTGTTGATGACATCACAGCCAATTAGCTCTCAGTTCTGGTTAAGCAACGAGAGGAGAAAGACAGTTTTTTGACTGATGCGCCACATTGAGCACAATAATGAATCTTGTAACTTTATTTTTGTTTTTCAGTTAAACATTTTGCGTGGGGTTACTGACTCAGAGGATTCTTTTTGTGTTAATTTTATTGCCAACTGACTGCTTAATAGTAGTGGTAATGTGGAGTACTGGATGTCAGACAGATTGCAGCTACAAGTGATACTGGCTGTGTTTGTCATATTGCAAATGAATCCACCCATGGACAATAATGCACCAGTTTCTCCCAGTGCTCTGTGATGACACAGAGTGTGAACTATAGAGGGTGTCGGTTTATGTGTGGCCACCCACCCTCAGGTGAGTTTCAGTGGACAGGTTAAGGGACACCTACTTCTCCGCTTTCCACAGCCCTTGTTATAATGAGGTTGGTGTTGTTCAGGTATGTGAGCTCAGCAAAGTCACTAGTGTGTCAGGATTAGTGGGCTAGTCTAATGACTCGTGGCAATGGGATGGACTTTGCTTAGGGTCCGTCACTCATTGAGTTCACTGGAAGGCTGTGCCTGTGTGAGGTAGAACAAAGGTTACAATATTGTAACCCTAGTTATAAAAAATGTCACAAATGTCTTGCAGAACTAGGAGTGAACATGCAAGACTATGTGCTGTTAATTATGTATTGTCACAAAATCTAAAGTATTCTGGACAGTTAAAACTATTTTTAAAAGGGCTGAAATGTGCTAGGTCATATCTTTGAGTGATACACAAAGCTAATGTTAGCATCATGTTTCACTTAAAGGGCAATATGGGGGATGAGTCACCTGTTTTCTTTGTTCCAGTATGAGACAATGACATCAATTGAATATATGGGTGTATCCTTCCAGACGGCAGCAGGGAGTTGCTGATTAGTTCTAAAAAAGACTAAAGTGTAAATATTCTCCAAGTTAGAAAAGGATAAAAAAAAAAGAGTTCTTTACCCAGCATCCACCTGAAACTTAAAGTTTAGTGGTTCTGTGATCGCTCTTCTCTCATCTTTAGTTATCTATACTTTTTTTACTGTGTAACCTTTAGTTATTATTAGATTAAATCATTGCAGACACCTTTGTGTTAGGATCTGCAGTTTTTTCCCCTTCCCCCCTGTTGTGTCATCTGTCTTCCCTGTCAGTCTGTCTGCAGGGCTGGGCTGGCACTTGCACCTACATCTACACACCTGCTCTGTATCAGCTCAAACTGCCACTCTCACCCTGCAGTAGCACCTCGCCAGTTCATCCCTCGTGGTAACAGTCCTGCCAGTTTTCTGAGATCTTTGCCTACTATTTT
Source organism: Naso brachycentron (assembly GCA_029874485.1). Taxonomy (NCBI): domain Eukaryota; kingdom Metazoa; phylum Chordata; class Actinopteri; order Acanthuriformes; family Acanthuridae; genus Naso; species Naso brachycentron. The sequence continues at coordinate 10,248 of JAQFJA010063684.1, read as the reverse complement.
GTCCTGTTTGTTCTTTATCTGTTTTGTGCCTCACCTTGTTTTTTGTCTTGTTTCTAGGCCAGCATGTTCCACTGCCGCTCTGTCACCGTGCCCAGCCCTGGCCTCGTCTGCCGTTGTTCACCGGAGATTCACTGTATATATGAGCACTGGAGTCACACATCGTCACCTATCCTCAGGGTACCCGCACCCCCGCTCCAGCACCAAGGCCTTCTTGCACTTTTTTGAACTTTTTTGTCAATAAACTCCTTTACCCTTTGCCCCGGTCTTCAGTGGTCTGCATTGTGGGTCCTCGTTCCGCTTTAAAGCGTAAGCTTAACACCATTGTACCTAAGGAACTACAAATATGAGGTAAAATGTAATGTTTCCACCTACCAGTGGCTGTGAACTATGATCTGAACTGACAAGTCCTTGTCTGATACACCCATCCAAGCATTTATGTTTAATTAATATAATTGCTTTATAGAAATATTGCACTGATGAGAGGGTTGCAAATTTAACACTGGAAAAAACAGTAAACCCAACTTTAACTGGGCAAAAGAATGAAAATTTCTTCTGGTACTCAGTACTTTAACTTTTGACAGCTCATCAGATACAATTATTCTTTCAGATCTTAAGAGATCTAATAATGTAGGAACAGATGAAGCAATAATCTCACCTTGAAGTAGAAAACGCTGCAGTCAAAAAAGCTGATGTGTATCCTGTACATGCTACAACCACAAGAAACCCTCTTTCTCCTCCCTCTGAGCTCTGAGTATCAGATATCTCAGTCTCAAATATCCTTCCTTATTTCACGAGCTGACACTTCACTGCTGATAGGGTGTTTAACAAGTTTCGAATGATGACTTAAGTAAAGTGTAGCTCTAAGCCATTATGCAAAACTTTCTATATCCTAAAGCCTAAAGCTCTAAATGTTGGATAGTAGTTTAAAAATGTACAGGCCATAACACTTTTTCTCAATGTTACTGTTTCAGACATTTCAGATAAAAAAATATTATCAAAACCTGTTCAGTCTTGCCATCATCTAGACATTTGTGCACATTATAAAAGCAGTTCCTTATTCTTTTAAATACATTGTGAGTTCTTAAGTACAAGATATTGATGTCAAAATGTTTTAGCCATTACTGATTCTTTGTTTAATAGACTGACCCTGTGAAAACATCTAGGCTTTTTTTTTTGTGCTAGCCTAACACTTCATTTTGATAGTCTGCCTACAGATAGTTTCTAGAGTATTTGTAACATTTCAACAACATATCAAATGAATAACCCTAATAAGTTTTAGTAGTCTTCAATGAACATTCTGAAAACACAGAATAAAATTCAGAGCAATATGCATAAAATGTCTGAGTAATATTCAACAATATTAAACAAAAAAAAATATATAACAGTACTATCAACAACTGGTATGTTGTTGAAATATTACAAATACTCTATAAGTATACTATCCAAATAAGGTAAATGGTTGAATTAGTTGTCATAATCTATAAAACATATTTTCTTTACATTTTAAATGACATTTTTTTGTAAATATGCCCTAAATTAAGGTGAATTTCAATCTTCACCAGTAAATGGGATCAACTAGTGTTAAACTTGCTCTTTAAAATAGCTTACAGGTGTACGGCAGACACTCGAGGAGGTGGGATGAGTCATTTCTAAAGACGCTATGGGCTATAGGTCTACATTGTGAAAGAGAATCCCTGGCCTGACAGACAGGAAAGTCAGGCGATTTTAAGAAAGGCTGATCTGTAACTTTCCATATGCTACGTGTAAAGCACCAAGTGCATTACCCTCAGGGGAGTTCCCCATGAATATATTTAGTTTTTTTGTTTGCTTTGTCCTTTAGGCTGCTGTTAAAACAGTGTCATCTTTCAACATCTGTCAATGGTACAAAGAGTAAAGGTGACTCTTGTAGACTATATAATCTCAATTTGTCTCACACACAGTAGCCTCTATTGTATAAATTTGTGCTGCTGACTGACTGGTCTGGCATTTGAAGAGTGCAAACTAACATATTTGTTGACAAAGCAGACATATTTACAGGGGCATGTCTATAGGGACTGGCCAGTAATCTGATTGGCCCCCCCAAGTGCCACACTATTTGATTGGTTATCAGCCCAGTCAGAGGCAGTTGATATGTTTGATGAGTAGAGGTGCAATTCATTCTTAAACTTAAGAGGCAGTAAAAGCACATCATAAGTTTTACACAGTTTTGTAAAGTCAATATCTTAACCATTTGTTATTTATTGTATGTGTTGTCCTTTTTTGTCCAGTTAGCAAGGCTTCTGATTTTTTTTTTTAATTTTATTGGCACTTTATACTGTGATTCTATTTTCAAATGTGTCATTTCTTCATTTGTATTTTACCCATCTTTTAAAATTTTCCAATACATTTTTACATTATAGTTTTTTATCAGGGGTAACTAGGGCCTATCGGCACGATACCGGGTCTACAGGTGCAATGTGCATTGAGGAAGTGGTGTGCTCATGCGCTGCGGAAAACTGCTCTGCAAATGTTTAAACAGACCACTCTTCTAGTTTTACTTCCTAGATGAGAACGGCAATTTTATATAAAATTGTCTCGTAGTAAGGTATAGTTTATAGGCGGCATTTATTCATTGTCTACATTACCGGTGCACATTAGCCTTAATGGTGCTAATTCAAAGTTTCCACAGTTTTTTTTTAACGTTTCATGTCACTTTAATGACAGCTGACAAGAGAGATTGAAAAAGCAGAATAAAAAAAGATTAAAGGAGACTGAGAAAGCAGAGGAAAAAGACTAAAAGAGAGCAGCGGGAAATAAAGAAAATTAAGAAAAGGGAAAAAAGAGGGCAAACAAAACTTGATTCAACTTCCTGATTTAGGCTACTATAAGCAGCCATAGCATACTGACTGCAAGTGCAAATTTTAGGGTTTGATTCACTTGTCGGCTTTTCCTTTGCTAGTACCTGCTGGCGTTTTGTTGTTGTCTTATGTTGTTTTTTTCTTTTTTTTTAGTGAATGTAGCCCATTCCTTACACAGCCTACACTGTATTCTGTAGATGTTAACTTACCCATAAAGCTTAAAAATTCGGTGAGAAAGCTGAAGTTTCATCGCGTTGGCTGGCTCCAGAAACAAAGGACGCAATTCCATGACTTATGTTTCTACCGCACCGCATTTACAACAGCCACGAGTCTTTACTAACAAAAATAAAACACCATAATCCCGCAGCTGCTTTTCATAAAATTCTTGGAAACGAGAAGACGCAGGTGCTTCCTCGCACGTCTAGTTCAAAATGCATGAAGACGGAGGATGTTTTGCATTGTGTAAACCTCAAATCACAGAAGAGCTCTGGAAGAACGTATGCGTATGATTAGTTTTAGGATTCCACTCATGAATTACGTGCGTAACAGCGAATCACTTTAAAAATCAAACATCACTTCCTTTAACGAGACAGAAACACACAACGACACTGATCCTGCTGTCTTCCGATGCTTGCAGCAACCACACAATAAGGCTTTCTTTCTTTCTTCCTTTCTTTTTTTCATCATACCTATATTTTTCCGTTGTAAACTTCGAACGTGCCTGCTGAATGAAGAGCAAAGTTTTTGTGTAAAATCATAAAGTTCAAGAAGGCGTTCATGCATTTGAAGGAGGTGTGTCACCGTGCCTGAGGTGTTTTAGACAAGAAGGGCAGGAAAAACAGAGGGCACACCGTTTCCCCTATTTCCATTTGGCCTCAGACCATGCACGTTAAACAAACCCCCAACTACAGGTGTGACTACCCACCTCATTTCAAACAGTGCGCGGTCCAAACAGTAGAGCCATGCAGAGTGGAATGAGATATAGGCCTACAGCAATTGGCAAAGAATAGCCATATTTAAATTAGTTAAATGCGGAATCTTAAAATATGACAGGATAAACACACGTTTAGAAAAGACTTACAACAAAGATTAAAATGTGTAACTATCTTGGAGAAAATTTCCTTTTAAAAGCGGGTGGGGTGATCAACAGAGATCTCTTTCTTTAGACAGCCCAGTGTGGGAGCCAACAGAGAGAAGTCCAGTTTCAACGTCTGACTGCAGCCTCGTGGCGCCCCCTGCTGGCAAGAACGGAGGATGCAGAGACTTCACTTTCTCAGGCAGCTTATATTATGTATAGTATAATAGTCCAACCAAAACAAATCAAAAACACAAATGCAACAAACTGAAGAAACAAAAATCTAAGGAAAGTGACAATAGGAGAGAAGGGACTACTTAGCATTCAGCATATAGCCTAGATTTTATCAATTCCCCTGAGTTCCTGATTCTGGGAGTCACCCTACTGCACAGACCCATACTTCCTTCGTTACATTCAACAACTAAGAAGCAATCATGAAAGCTGTAATCAACTTCAGGAAACGTACTCAACCCTTCCGTTTTTCCAAAAGGCATTTCCCTCTTATCAACTGTCATGTCAAACAAGTTAATATGGATAAAATAATCCATCTACATATAAATGTTGGCCTATCTAATTATACAGGCTGTCAGAATTTTTAGATATTTATTTTTAATCACATTGTCACAGGCGTACAGGTGTTTTTGGAGCTCTATTTCAAGAATATGGCAGAAGTTGAACATAATATTCATAAAGTTTGCTTTCATTTGACGTGGAAAAAAGTAGGTTATTGTTGTGCTTTAATTACCTTAGATTGTGCTTTTTCATCTACAGAAGGAGTGGACCCTCTTTCATGGAGTCACCGTGTTTCAACAGTAGCTCAGTAGGGACAAACCAAGGGGAGCATCAGCATTTTATGCAAGTTATGCGGCCACTGTAGGTTCTCTCGCATGCTTTAAAGGGGAGGGAAAGCTGAAGGAATTTCAGTTGCTTGCAGTCTTGACTTAAAGGCCTTTTCCTCACTGCTCACATGATGAAGGTTCACAAGACCGAAACGTACATTTAATAAACTTTTTTTTTTTCAAGTACTGGACAGTGTGTGGGATCTTTCTCCTCTCACCAGTAGTATGCAATCTGCACCACTAGATGGCACTATTTCTACACACTTGACCTCTGTTGGCATTACACCTTGACCTGACCTATGACCAAATCACATAATGTACTATCAAACCAGACAGTCATTTCAGATATGAAGGTTGAAGGTATGAAAGTATGAGGTTTTGAAGAGGGAAGGTGGAAAGTTTGTTTACAAATGACAAAATTATCCGATAAACAGCAAGAGACTTGACATAGAGCACCAAGTTTAACACAAATGTAGCTAACGTTTGTCGAAAAAGCTGAGCTGGCTAACATTAGCAGTGGTAATGTACTGCTGCCTGTTTGAAAAGTGAGGAGCACAGTGTCACAAAGAGGCGGTCTGACTCTGATCACAGTGGGAAAGAGAGACTGGTTACGAAGTAACATTAAACAGAGAATTGTCAAACAAAGAAGCAAAACCAGGGGCAGATTACTGAGCACTTCACGATGCACACGGCTCACAGATTGACATTGAGACAGGTGAGTAACATTACACCTTGTTAGCTACAGCAAGTGTGTACGTCTGCAGACTGGAGTGGACAGGACAACTGTCAGTGATTCTTCACTTTGGCCAATCATAGATGTGCAATCGTCCATCAATCAAAAACTGATTTCACAAATATGCTGCTCGAACAACCTGTCAGTCACATTTTAATTCGTCTTTCTCACAAAGAACTAGGAGGCAGCTCGAATGGAAAAGCACTTGCCAGGCTAAAACGGTGTTAAAAATTCTTGCTGTAAGACTGTTAATATATTAAGTTTTATTATTTTTTCAAGCAACAAACCCCCTAACCGTAACCCTAACCCCTAATCACACTTACTGCAGTTACAGTCTTCAAGTTTTGAGTCCAAAACACCAAAAGTAATTTCTTTTGAGGTCACTAAGTCATTTGAAACAATTAACTGGCACTCTCATGGAATTGTGAGGAGTGAAGAACATGCCATTTGTTTGTGCTAAACCTATTTACCATCTCCAATTCAAAAGTGACAGGAGCCTTGTTGTTGTGTTCTATACACACATTCACACATAGACTTATGTGCATAAAGGTTCAAATGTGAAAAAGATCAAACAGAAAAGCAGTGATTAAAAATATACAAGAATTATGGTGATTGGAACGATTGCGGGAGTAAAAATAACTATTTTAAATGTGTATGCACCAAAGGAAGATTGCCCACATTTCATTAAGAAGATTGCAGCTCTTGTAGCAGATAAGGAGGAGGAGCTAATGCTCATAGGGGGAGATTTCAACTGTAATAATACTGTACTGTAATAATAAACTAGATAGACTACCCACAACAATGAGGCCCCAATCTAAAATGTTAAAAAGTGTGTCAAACATGATGGAAGAACTGGGCTTAGTGGAGATCTGGCGCCATTTTCACCCGAGGAATAGAGATTACACATTTATGTCTCAAGTATACGGTAGTTATTCGAGGATAGACTACTTTCTCATATCAAAAAGTTACTTATATAGAATAAAAGATAGTACACTAGCATCAATAACAATTTCGGACCACAGCCCTGTTACTGCGAAAATAAATTTAGGGGCAGACAACCATTACAAGTATTGGAAGCTTAACGTCTCATCGCTGACGGACACCCATATAAAACAGGAAATACAATCAGCTATATCTGATTATTTTGTTCTGAATGACAATGGTGCTGTCTCTCCTTCAGTTCTATGGGATGCGGGAAAGGCCACAATAAGGGGGAAAATCATATCTATAGGATCCAGACTTGAGAGAGAACATAAACAAAGTAGAAAAGAGGAGGTACTCAAAAAATTGAAGGAAGCTAGGCTGAGACTGGATGAGGCGCTAACATACAAAGCGGAGGGAGCCTTCAGGTTCACTGATAGAAAATATTATGAAATGGGCAATAAAGCTAGTAGACTTCTGGCTTTTCAACTTAGGAAGCTCAGGCTAGCTGCATAATCCCTAGAATCAGACACCCTGAAACTAATCAGATAGAAACCCATCCTAAGGAAATATCAGATGCATTCACAATATATTATGAGCAGTCATATAAAGGTCAAGATCAGGAATGAAATTACTTAAAATGATAAAATTGACAGAAGAGGAAGCAACTAAGCTAGTAGAACCAATCAGAGAAGACGAAATTAAAGAAACTATTGCTAAACTCAAAAATAATAAATCACCGGGAGTAGACGGGTTCGTGAGTGAATATTATAAAGTCTTTGTGAATGACCTCACACCTATATTATGTAAAGTATATAATTATGTATTAGATTCACGAGACTCCCCAAAATCATGGTCAGAAGCGATCATCACAGTTTTACATAAAGAAGGAAAGGACCCATTACAGTGCACTATCTACTGTCCCATAAGCCTTCTATGTGTAGACTATAAAATATTAACATTGATCCTGGCAAGCAGAATACAAAATAATATAACGAAACTGATCAAATCAGAGCAGACAGGATTTATTTCAGGCCAGCAAGGAACAAATAATATCAGAAGAGCTTTAAACTTACAGTCAATAGCGGCAAAAGATAAACAACCTTCAATGCTTCTCAGCTTAGATGCTGAGAAAGCATTCGATAGAGTTGATTGGTTATTTCTTGAACAAACATTATTGGAGATGGGTTTTGGAGAAAAATTTGCCAATTGGATTAATTTGCTTTATAGGGATCCTAAGTCAAAAGTAAGAATTAACGGTCACTGTTTTGATTTCTTTAGGGTGGAGAGGGTGTGAGGCAGGGAGATTCACTGTCGCCTATCCTGTTGGCGCTCAGTATCGAACCCTTAGCAGAGGCTATATGCCAAAATGTAGAAATTCAAGGAATAGCAGATGAAGGAGGATCAATCCATAAAATAGCTTTATTCACGGACGATATTTTACTTTTTATAAAACACCCGTTCACCTCTATTCCTGCACTTATGAACTGCCTACATAAATATGGGGCAGTCTCAGGGTATAAAATTAATCAAAACAAATCAGAAGCAATGATGATATCAGGGGAATGGCCCATACAATTAAATAAAGATGTCTCTTTTAGCTGGTCTAAACAGGGATTTAGGTACCTAGGAATTATCATCACACCCCACCCTGCGCAGTTATTCAATACTAATTATAATAAATTAATTACACGAATAAGGAGTGACTTAACACGTTGGGAGATCCTTCCACTCTCTCTACTTGGTAGGGTTGAGACGATAAAGATGAACCTACTTCCTCGACTTCTATTTTTATTTCAGTCCTTACCCATAAGAGTTCCTATCTCTATCTTCAATATGTTAAACAAGTTAATATCTAAATTCATCTGGCAAAATAAGAGACCCAGGATAAGACTCAAAACTCTTCTCACGTCAAAAGATAAAGGAGGCCTGGGCTTGCCTAACTTGAAAAACTATTATTGGGATGCTCAATTAACTGCAATTGTGGCATGGATTACAAAAGACAAAGAAACAGGGTGGATTCGGATAGAGCAGGGTACAACCAAGGGTGTGGCATTAGCAACATTGCCTTTTATTAACAATAAGTCAGTTAATAAAATTAAAATTGAAAATGAATGGGTAAAACAAATTTTAAAAGTGTGGGCTGCAGTCAAAAAATCAGTTGGGAGCCCTGAGTCAATCTCAAGAGCCATGCCGATTTTAGGCAATCTAGAATTTCCCCCTTCGGTATGGGACAGTGGGTTTCAAAGATGGGCAGACAGGGGTCTTATAATAATTAACCAATTATTTGATGGAACAGATATCAAATCATTTTCCCAACTTCAGGAACAATTCAGGCTTTCACCAAAGGATCTATACAAATACCTCCAAATATGACACTATATCACAAGCCATAAAGAAAGAGAGGCAGTATGTAAAAAGCCAAGTTAAACAGAAGAATACTTTATTACTATAGCAGAAAAAGGTTTTCCAACTAAAAAACATATTTCTCATATATATAAAAGGCTTACAGCTGATATCTGTCAAAATACTTGGAACATCAAAGAAAAATGGGAATTAGAATTAAATGTCATAATTGAAGATTGTGTATGGGAAGACATATGTGCTTGTAGCCCTAAAGGAATAAACAGTCAATTATGGAAAGAATTTGATTGGAAATTGAAAATTAGATACTTCAATACTCCATTTGTGATCTCTTTATATGTTAAGGAACCTGGGGTTGCTTTATGTTGGAGGAAGTGTGGAAAGATAGGTGATCACACACGCGTCTTCTGGGATTGCCCAGTAATCCAGGGTTTTTGGAAAACCATTAGAGAAGAAATGGAGAATATCTTAAAAATGACTGTCCCTCTGGATCCTCTGTTGTTTTTACTGGGAGTTGTACCGAAGGAGACCTACAATATGGATCAGAGATACATATTAAGGATTCTCTTATTGATTGCCAAAAAATTGGTAACTGTGAATTGGAAGGATGTAAAACCACCAACAATGATTCAGTGGAGGCAGAGACTTACATGATGTCTACATGATGGAACGAATGACTGCAAGCCTTCAAATGAAGATGGATATTTTTACCCAAAGGTGGAACGTTATTGAAATATATTTGGGTGATTAATTGAGCTGTATGGGTTGTAATAACAGAATGAAAAATGTCTCTATATGATTATACCTGTCCTGCAGAAAAGATCTATCTTTTAGTAATCATTATTTACTTATTATCTATATGTATGTATGTGTATGCATTATATATATATTTTTTCTTTTATTTACTTATCTATTATTTTTTTTTTTTTTAATGTTTTCACTTATTCTTTTACTTTTGTTTACTTATTTCCGTCATCTATGAAGAATTCTATGTCAGGGAATGTTCTATTATGCCAAAATGAAAAACAAAGAGTTCAAAAAAAAAAAAAAACAACAACATTTTCACTGCTGTCAAAGAGTTTATTGCTCTCCCGAGTTGATTGACTGACAGAAACCACACAGTGTTTTCTCTACATTCATTTAGGAGCGGCGGCCAGCCACTCCTAAATCCGAGCCGCCACTCCTACAAATTCCTTTTTTAAATTGTTGACGCAAATACACCACCGCCACATCTCTCCACCTTCACAGCAGAGTCCTGTCGGGTACTCGCGAGCACTAAGGTAAACTAGCCTACAGATAACTATCTTGTTCAGTATCTACTCTTTGGGGGGGGTGCAGCGACTTACCAGCCAGAGAAAAGGTAGACTTAAGTTATTAGCTTGAGATAACTCGACGTAGATTTTACAAGTTAAACAGACGTTCACAATATAGCTAACGTTACGTAACATATCGGTAGCTTAAGTTAATTTGGCCCGGTGC
>JAQFJA010063662.1:0-16250 GCA_029874485.1 Naso brachycentron | reverse complement strand
GGAGGGGTTCTTATTTCTATTTGTTTTAATTTTTTCTTTTTCTTCTGTAAAGCACTTTGTGTTACAATTGTGCGTATGAAAAGTGCTATATAAATAAAGTTGATTTGATTTGATTTGACAGAAGTGAAATGTTACGTTATCGGTAACTCATGAGGTCACAACAATGTTGAATAAACGGGGAAAAGCAAAGGAATAAAAATGGACTGTAAAGTTGCCGTGGCTCCAAAGGGGCACAAAGGGAACACGAACCGGAACGGATTCTGATGATGACACAGCTCTCCAACAGTCGAATATTTATTGTCAAAAAACAAAGCAAAAAACTAAAAGCTGTTTGTTTAATAAATTGATTTTGTTAAAATCAGCATTATCGTCCATTATCTTTTATTCACAGCAGAAATTCAGACCCGATTACTTGAAGATTTGCTGATACCGGCCGCTGGATTCACAAACCAACAGGTGAATAAGGGGAGTAGCAGGACTTATTTTTTTCCACTTCAGGCACTGGCTGCCCTCACTGGTGACTGAAAGCCTCATCAACTTATTCACCGTATTTTACTGCCAGTGCTCCAAAAGAGTGCATTTATTGCCCGTTCTCATATTTTTGGTGAACTGTAAAAATCATTTTGTAACTGTTAAAGGTGAAAGGGTGGCGGTGGCTCAGAGGGTCGGTGGTTTGATCCAGGCAGTTCAGTCTGCATGTTGAAATGTCTTCGGACAAGATACTGAACCCCAAATTGTTCCCAATGGCTGTTCCATCAGCGTGTGAGCGTGTGTGTGTGTGTGTGTGTGTTTCTGATGAGCTGGTTGGCATTTTGAGTGGCTGCTCATGCCATTAATGTTTAAATGTATGTGAATGTTGACATACAGTTTCAAGCGTTTAGAGTGGTCAGTAGACTACAGCACCAATGCACTCCATTAAATGTGATTGTTTTTAATTCTGCAACAGTAAACAACGAACATGCACTGTTTACAGCCGTGGGCATGTTGGTGTTAATGTCTCAACTGGTTTTCAAACTAACACAAACGCAGGGACACATTTTATTCATGTAAAAGGAGCAGTCTGCTCTCTGCTCATCTATAAGAGAGCTTGAGAGAAAGTCATACAAGCATTCATTGAGAACAGCTACACCGGATGACTTTTCTATTTTATGGCAATGTGCAACAAGCAATAAGGTGCATTACTGCCACCAGCTGTGAGAACAGGACCTTTATACTTGCACATGCACCTTTTACACTTTTTTGTATTTATTGCTGTGTGATTTGACTTGATTTGTACTATTATGCACATTTTTATATGTATTACCATGTGTACATTTGTCTCTATTATTACTGTTCTTTTACTATTTCCTATATTTACATAACTGACTGAGAGTTCCACACAAGAATTTTTTATGCCCTTGTACATTTGCACCTGAGCAAATGGCAAATTAATGTAATTTACAGTTCAAACATACAGTAGCTAATAGAATGCCTAAGTCACACCCCCTCCAGTGGACCCCATGGGACCTTAGTACGGAAAAAAAATATGAACAGTAGTCATTAGGGAAAGGAAAATTATTTTTTGATTCTGTCTGAGTTGTGCCCTGAATTACACACGTGATGTTCCTCAATTTAAAAGGTGATTTTTCATGTGAAGAGAGTCTCTGTCTGTTGTCAAATGGTTGATGCATTAGCTTGTGAAAATACGTAATTATAAAGACTACAACACCAGTTGCATAGATGACGTCACAACATTTTCGCTCCTCTGACTCTTAGAACTGACTAACTTCCCCGGTTGAGTAGCTGCAGCTATCAACATGACCCGATTTATGATGGTTTTCACCTCTTTTAATAATTTTCCCCTCCTCCTGGAGAAACTGTGAAATCTGCCGCGCTGGCGTCCACGTCTGTATTGATGACGTATATTGTCTGAGACAAAACATGTATTTCACTGAGCGATCTTGCAAAAAAATGTTGTTTTACTTTACTGTTTAACAACAAAATTCGACTTCCTTTACATGAAAAGTTGTCTTTTAAATTGCCAACCTTCATTTGTGTAATTCAGGGCACAAGCCAAACGGGATTTAAAATAATTTGTCCCTCTCCATTGACTACCGCTCATTTTTTTTCTGAATTAAGGTCTCATGGACCAGGAGTAGAGGGCGTGACTTAGGTACTCTGTAGAGACTGAACATATGAATACTTATAATGTAAAAAAAAAATCTCTTTTTTTATGCAAATGTGCCTACCAGGTTCGAGAAAACAAGCCCCAACATCAGCCACAGCTGCAAAGACTCTGAATCGACACATAAAGTTGAAGTGTTTGAGTGATAATCACAAGATACCAATAATAAAGAAAAACCGCATGGCAACAACTTTACAGTTTCTTCACTACCATTTCAAAAAAATTAGGAAAAAATGAACATAAACTAGTCTGTGTTTAGGACTGTGACCCGACTGAAAATTTTAACTGTGAACTGTAAATGTGAACTAATTTATTTTGACCCTGTGAACTGAATTTTGAGCTCTTCTTACGTGTGAACGTGCACAACAATGGTTACTTTCTATTAAAAAGGTGCATTCAAAGACCACAAAAGCAGATCCTGATATCATAACCTGGAAGGTGACAACTGAACTGAACATAACTGAACAGGCTCCATAACGTCCTGACTGCTGAAATGAAGACAACACAAACTGCCAACTGAAGAACATGTCAAGATTGATGCTTTCTTGTCCTTTAGAAGATAGTAAACAAACCACATGATTAAACGTCTCGAACAGAACTAAATAAATGATTTAAATCCTCAAAGTCATGTGAATTCCCCATCTCTGTCATTCAGTGTTATTTTTTTGTATTTTTTTGATACTACCACACTGGACGCCTATTCATTTTTTGTTTGATGGAAGGCAAACATGAATACTATTCCCCAGTGGGTAGCTTGCTATTACACTCAGTGAAATCTTCCCTTTTTTGTTGTCATTGGTCTAAAATCAACCACAAGAAAACAACAGCAGATCAATCGCTGTATTTGTATGTAAAAGTTTATCTCCCTTGGTGTAAAATAAATAGTGTTTTCTGTTTTTCTCATCTTAAGCTGCTGAAAGGAACTTTATTGGACTGCTGATCAAATACTCAAAATTAAAACTTAGTTCAATTGATAGAAAAAGCCCTTCCGCACACGTCCTCTTTCATTTTTAACAGTAGGAGGCTAACGCTGACTGTCTTTCCCAGCGAGCAGCTGGCAATTACAGTCAATTCAGACTCATGTGGCTTTCTATCTGTCATTTGGCTCTTATCTAATCAGAGCTGGCCTCCAGGCAGACTGATTTTGTGCCACAACAGACGCTCAGGCAAGTCTTTTATGCTCCTGTATTTACTGCTGTAACCTTTTCACCCTACAGGTCAGAAGTCCATTTATAACAATAGAGCCTCTCTTTGTTAAAGTCAATACATTTAGCCACTCAACGAGCCAATAAACCGTTGCTGTTTTCCAGCCATGCAGCGGGCAGTCTCCATGTTGTATTCATGAAACTACAGCCAGTACGTTTTGGTAGGACTGACATGATTAATGTCTGCTGGAAACGACACTTCGGATGCTCTACAGAGACACAAATCTTCCTGACAGCGTGCATTTGCTTTTATGACTGAATTAAATGTCGAAGAGTTTTCTATCAGAGTGTAGCAGGTGTAAGTGGATGAAATCATGTCAGCTGAGGAGTGAGCCAGCCTCTTCTCTGCATTCTTTACAAACGATTAAAAATAATTTATCAGCTGTCATGTAGTACTCGTTTCTGCTGGAATGTGTGTGTGTGTGTGTGAGACTGAGGGTTTATGTGGAATGTAGTCAGAGTTTATTAGTACTGTGGGATCTTATCACAGCAGGGGTCGCATCGCTTCCGCACAGTGTGCGTGTGTGTGTGTTGTGCGTGTGTGTTTAGAGGTCATTCTCATAAAATTAGAGACTAGTTGTAAAGGGATTAAGGGAGCTCTGATTACAGCCGATCAGGACTGAGTATCTGCCGCTTACACAGTAAACAATGCAGTGCAGCTGCCTGTCACAGATTTCTACAGTCACATGAGGCTTTGCAGGATGACACCCACCTCCAACTCATTAGCCAACATAAATACACACACAAACACACACACACGCACACAGGAGAATGGATAAAAGATGCAGAGAAGGAAAAAAAATAGAACAAGACAATAATAAATTGCACACTTCATCATTTCAGCCTTAAGACTGTGGAAAAAGCAATTTGACCAAATGCATAAATACAACCTTAAAGTGAATTCACTAGCATTCATGTTGGCCGTGATGTTTGACTTAGTGTGTGCGTGTCTGTGTGTGTGTGTGTGTGTAATGACAGGCATGCATAGTTCTGTGTGCCATTTGATGTTGAACGAACACACAACATGCATAATGCATCCTCTCCTGGTAACGCTGAGCAGCGGAGCTGCAGTGACTGCTGCCTGCTCTTCATTTGTTCTTTGGATGGAAGGATGAAGTTTGTCAACGTAGCAGACAGACAGGAGGAGAGAAGAGGAAATGATAGAATAATATAGGAATACAAATAAGGCAGAGTTGGTAATGAATGCACATGGGAGATACTTTAAAACAAAGCCAACGTAGGAAAAAAAAAAGTAAAAGCAAGGACAACAAGAACACTGGGAGCAATTATACCAACCTGAACCTGTTTTGTTCCCTGCCTGAGGGGCATTCAGATCACTGATTTAATCAAAGAGGAGATCATAATGTACAAGTGCTCAATTACAAAATTGTTTTCAAAATAATGTTTCAGTAAAAGGTCCTCTGAGTTATTTGTAAGTTCCCTGGACACCGGAGGCTCTCCCACGCTCCGGGGAGGGGAGGCTGAGCGGAGGGATATTCAGTTGGGGGCAAATTTCAAGGTGACTGACATGTGTCACTAATTCCTAAACACTAGACCGATTAAGATGTAAAACACAAAAGTAAATGCTGACCCTCTTTTTGGATTTCATGGGATTTTTGTTGCAGTACTGCATTTGGCGATTGTATAGAGCGGAGCTGAGAAATAAAACTTTCCACTGATAGATTGTGCAGCTGTCCGTTCCCGCCTTTCGATCGCTCAAAGGCCCCCAGCCCACCCCACAGTACGCTCCGCTCAGTATCGCTCAGTGCTCAACTCAGATCTGCTGAAATCACTAACCGCTTGCTCCAAAACTACAAAAAAAACTCTCTGAAGTCGCGTTCAGACCAAAAGCCATGAACCCATATTTATCGCAAGAAATGCCAGTATCCCTTTGCTTGATCCTCACTGGATTATATTTTGGATCAGTTTCAATCACTTATTTGCACGATGTACAAAATGCGCTTACGTTAGCTTGTTCACAGGAAGGGGGACTAGCGACTTTCTGTCATAAATTTCAGCTGATATAACCAAGTTTGATGCACTAGAACAGTTTTGGTCGTGTCTGGTTAGTAAAATCATCTGCAGGCTGTTCAGTTGTGTTGGACAGCCGGCTATAGTCAGCGATAGCTAGTGGTGTCAAGAGGGGCTTGCCGTTTCTGTCGTTAACTACGGCTGATTTAATCATCATCTCTGCACTGTGTCAGTTCCCAGCAATGTTGGAAAACTTAATGCCGTCGTGTCTGCGTTCATAAAATAATCCTGCGGTGTATAAAGTCGTGTTGTAGAAGCTCTGTGGTATTCACACAGCAATAGTTGTTTCAACTGCCATGTCTGATTCAATGTTTGTTTGGCAAATTCCGGTAAACTTCATGTTGTCAGGATATCAGTGACATCGGGAGAATTTCACCACTGATGGACTGTCGCGGCACAGTGTCACACAGTGTCGCATGAAAGTTCAATATTTTCAACTGATGGAGGCGATGGATGCGACACCGTGTGATGCGCATCACGTTTATGAAACGTTTACGAAATCACATCTAATCTTTACATTGACTTTGTATGTGATCTTGTGGTGATCGTCATGATTATGGCTTTCAGTCTGAACGCATCCTTTGGCTTACGAGACACAGGGTACGCAACACTCTTTTTCCTGTATGACATCATTGTCATTGCTTACAGGAACAGGAATAATGCACCTGAATGACTTCTCAGTCTTCCTTTTAAAGCACTTTAAGTCCACTGAGCTGCAGCGGCCAGCAAGAGACATAAAATAGTGTGGGTGGGTGGAGTATATTGCACAATACACAGATGCACTCTGAGTCGGTCATGCTTCCATCTTGTGGAATGAGTGGCACTGCAGCGAGTTTGCAGCGGGGTGGAGCTACAGATTAGGCAATGCTCCATCTGATTTAAAAAATGGGCTCAGTCCAAAATCGTCACACTTCACTCACCACTCCAGTCAGGTTATAAGCTGGGGGCAAAACATAAAAAAATAGACCTAAAAAAACCTAAATCACCACATACTAGGCTCATAACAGCCCCAAAACGTCATCTTATTGTGTTGTGCGTTCCTGGAATCGAAGGAGTAATACCTCCAAACTGAAATTTCATCGCACACCAGCTGTCACTTTTTAATCTCTTTTGGTAATTCAGTGAACAGAGACACAGGCGCACCTGCAGTGCAGCCTGGCACAGTGGTAAAGTGGGAGGAATAGTCAGTTAGAAGGTGTGTCACAGCTGATATCAAACATGGCCAATCAGATCAGCTCCTCTCATTTCCTTTAAGACCGCCGTGACCCTGCAGCATTTTATCAGTTTTAACTAAAGAAGGAGCAGACAGGTATCAGCCAAACTTCACATGGGACTAAAGTGACATAGCTTATTGTTCAGGAGGAACAGGCTCCTAATAGAAATTTATGTATAACATCACGATGAAGAACAATGTGCTCGTAACGTCGCTGATGTTGTGCTGTTAAAAGCAGACATATTCCAGATCAGTTTAGGTGTTTCATATCCGCAAACTTCACCGGTAACATCTGGCCTGTTATCACACAGCAACAGCGATCATGCACATAACAGCTCGCGTAGATGAACAAAAATGGACAAGCCTCACAGAACACAAATCCTTTCCTGATCTGAGAAAAGCCTGTTTTTTTGTTTTTTTTTCTGAGCTCTTTATGGTTGAATATGGTTGAATGTTCCGTCTGTCCCAGGCCAATTCTTTAAGTAATTAGAAATGACTTACAGTTAATTAGTAACCACGCGCCCTGCTGATGGAGGAACCTAACATCAAAGCTAAACAGTTTTGGTGTAATCTAAGCACATCTCATAACTTCGGGGTCTAAAAGTGAAAAAAATAAAAACGAAAACCTGAAAAGATATGGATCGTCATAGTTTCCAAAATTCAGAAGATATTTTTAGTTAACAAAAAATTATGCTTTAACCCATATCAGTTGTGTTTTCCCTTAAAAAACGACATTTTCACTGCAGTCTTAAAGTTTACTGCTCTCCTGAGTTGACTGATAAACAGAGACCAGAGAAATGATGGTAAAGAAAAGGGGTGAAAATCTTCTTTGAAAGTGGAAAAAATAACTTAAATGACTGACTGAATGCAACATTTTCTACGGTAAAAACTATATTAAATCTGGCCTATTAATGACAGGTACTTGTATGTCAGCTACTGGCTTATATCCACGGTGACTGCATTTAATTGACGGAGAGTGCCCGTTGCGTCATGACACGCATCCACTGCCTGATTTACTATCAGACAAGCTTAATATTTTAAATGATTACTAAAAAAGAAGATTTCATTCAAAATGAACATTTGATTATTTATGTAGCCTAATTAAACACAACAGACATCCACCAAACCTGCTTGTAGGATTTTGGAAAGGACTGGTGATGTGCGCTCTTGACCGCAAAAGCCATAAAAATTGCGCTCCGCCGGCTGCGCTGCACTTTAGACCTAGTTTGGGATGGTGAGAAGCGTAGCGCAAATTTGCATGTTAAACTTGGATATGCTCTCACCTAAAAGGTTAACCTGATTCACCTTAAATTTGGTCTGAACAAACTTCAGACCTTTGTGATGCTGAATAATGAATAATAACTAACTAACTAAATAAATAATAAAACACATGTTGTCATTCGGCGCTATATTAATAAAATTGACTTGACTATAATGTCGGCCATAAATAGAACCAATATGGAATCTAAAACAGTAAAATTCTTAATGATTGCATAAAATTAAAAGTACTAATTATGCAGACTGAATGTGTAATGACAAAGCAATATTTTAGATTGGCATTAAAGTTGATGGCTACAAGTTTTTCCACAACTTTCCTTTCTTTCCTCTGATATAAAATCCCTCCAGTATGGGGCCCATTGTCGGGTAAATGCAGTGGTGTAAAAAATTCAATATTTCCCCCCAAATGTGGCAGCATTTGAGTAGAGATGCTCATAATGAAAAGTACTCATACTTTGAAATAGTGGAGTTTATGATGTAAAACTTCAACTTGGTGGATGGTGTCAAGAGACTTGATCTTACCTCACACACCCACACACACACACATTTTGAAAGTGAAAACTTCATGACAAATTAGGCGGTGCAGAGCTTGACCTCACTTCAGGCTGGTCCACTTTATTGTGAGGTTGGGTTGTTACGGGATAATGAGACCTTCTTCCAGTGGGAATAAAGCCAACTGCTTCATTACTGGATCGGACTTGTTGGCCACATCAAAGCTGCTTTCTGTACGAAATGAGGAGGAAACCACAAAGAGAACGCTGGAGACAAATGAGAGCTGAAATTATGTAATGTTAGCTTGCCAGCAGAGACGGCCGTCACAGTTCATTCATTACACTGACAGACAATCACAGTAAATCCTCCCACATGGATCAGTCTCTGCCCTGTCCTGCACACACACACGTAAAAGTAAAGCCTTCAGTCCAGAGCGTGTGTATAAATCATCCTTCCAGCTTGAGAAGGGATTTGATTCAAACATGTGAGACTGTTTTGTTCTCTGGTGGGTTCGGACGCACATCTGCAGCCCATTGCAATGCAATTCATCACCTGTCCACAGAGCAGAACAGCATCATGATGCAGGTGCAGGTAGATTCACTGTTTATGTCCTATCAGTGCAGTTTGTTATCATCCCATTATAGCAAGGGGAATTCAAAGATGGATCCGTGTGGAAATGCAACAACGACAACAACGAAAAACAATCTCACGTTGCTTATACTGATACCGAATCTTCAAGCAATTCATGTAATCCTGTCACCCTTCAGAAATCAAAAATGAGACTTGGTTATGAACCCTCGGCACCAAGATGAGCCACACACCAGTCATTTTTTTGCTAAAACTAGCCAGAGAGTGATGCGCTTGAAGTCACCTAATCAAAAATTGTGTTTAAAAAAATGTATTTGTCCTGAAAAAATAATTTTTTAAAAAATGCCACCAGGCTGAGAGACAGATTCTTTTGATACTAGGTTGATCTGCTGGTCTGACTTCCATCGTGATAGTCGCCTTGTTCCTTTTGAAGTGACTGTAAACGTCAAATGCAGATGCAAAGTAAATTTAGAGCTTCTCCGAAATCTGATTTTGAGCAGTGCTTAATTACACAAGTACATAATAATCAGTGTGTGGGAGTAACTCCTTACATGTGACGAAATTACATAATTTAATTACAAAATAAATGTAATTGTAATCAGTTACAGTTACTGAGAAAGTGTGATTTAAATTACACAAGTGTTAATGGTTACAGTGGAGTTTACATCTGAGTCTTCTGTTATGTTGAATAATATTAATTTTGCTGCTTTGCATGTTTTGATGTGCACGATGTCTTCTTTTGTCATCTCCAGTTCAGGCATTTTAGTAAAGTTTGATGCTTTTCTGATGCTTTTGATTGGTTCTCTTGTTTGAATTTGCGGCGCCCCACACCTGCCATTAACACTGCCTGGTTTCAACATTTGAAAATGGTTAACAGTTAGAAACATTTGTCAGAAATTTAGAAAAGTAATCAGAAAGTAACACAAGATGTTATATACTGAAAGAAAGTCACTGAAATATTACATTACTTATTTTATTTTAATTAGGTAATTAGTGATTTTTAACCTATTACATTTCCAAAGTAATCTTCCTAACCCTGATGATAATTTTAAAAAATTCAGGAGTTTAAACACAATAGCTGATAAGCAGTTACATTATGTAAAGGGAGTATTTGGTTGTTGGTAAAGGACAAAGAGGAAATTAGTAATAAGGATTTCCTGTTGTGGAAACATGTGCCATAATGCCAGTGTGTGAAATGGGAGCATTGCTTCCAGAAAATTGTTGAATTTTTCTCAAATCAAACAGTCAGTACTCACATGATCCTCATTCAGTGTTTGTCCAGGTGTGCGAAGCGAGAAAGCAAGCAGGGTTTGAACTTCTCTCTTGAGCTTCCTCTTTTCCTCTAACACAACTTTTTTCTGTCTCAGTCAGCGTATAACGCCACGAATGCGTTTGAAGAGATTGTCCAAGAGTTTATCCCCATTTGAACCGTCACCATGTGCTTGACTTCATGTGACTGTTGGCACTTGTGCCTTCATCATCTGAAACGCACCGCGGGGATTCTCTCACAGAAATCCTGTCACAAGCAAACTCGGAGCCACAGATGGAGGCTAAAAAAAAAAAAAGTGGGCAAAGAGAGACTTCTGCTCATGATGACATGAAAGGATGGAGAAGATCAAAAGTGAGATGACAAGACAAATGCTGCATTTACACGGATTCAGGCAGACGGTAAACGGCAAACTGGATGAGAGTGGGACGGTAAAATCTGATGAGGACTGCAGAGAATGGCAGACGGCATTGCCATCGAAAGCTGAAATATTTGAACTTTTTGCCATCCGCTGCAACGGAATTCACCGCCGGATATTATGTAACTCCTCCAGTGCGTCACGCAACGAGAAAATATTGCCAACCTCAACAATGAGAAGCTGATTATTTTGGTGCCTTTTCTCTCTTAATTTGTTTGAACTTTTTTAGCTTTTCTGTTTTAATACCAAAGTTTTTTTTAATGTGTTTTATGTATTCTGTTAAATTTCTTTTGCTCCTGCTGTATTTGTTTGTTCTTGTTTTATTGTAATGTAAAGCACTTTGAGCTGCAATTTATCTATTAAAGGGGCTATACAAATGAAGTTATTATTATTATTATTTGTGCAACAATACCTGGAGTTGTGTTTACTATGGCCTGAAAACCTACCTTGATGTCACATCAAAAAGCTGTTGCATGGAGAACGATTAGCTTTGTACTGATTGTTCTCCAGAACATTTCTCTTTCTCATGAAAATTAAGAAAAAGCTGCATTTCACAGCTTCACGCATGACTTGAAAAGTTACATGAAATAATCATCAAAAAATAATTTCATTAAATATATTTTATTCCATTCTTTGTAATCGATACAACATCACCATAGCAACACATTGTTGTGTGTTTCTTTTGACTTCTTTCATTTTGTCGGACTGTTTGTTTTGTTTGTTTTTTTCATGCGGTTCACGAGGCGTCTCCGGAGTCCATGTGAATGCAGCGAAAGAGAGGGTAGGCAACAGATGTGGATGAAAAGAAAGGATCAAGAAAAATGTTCGAAAATTACTCATTTTCTTGGTGCCTGGGCAAAAGCCTAAAGTCACAACCGTGTACTGCTTTGTCACCATACTTTACAAAGAGAGTGCTTGAGGTAAGAGAGTAAGAAGAATGAGATGAAGCAGCGGGGAAAGCTGGCTGGGATCCATTGTTGTGGACCTGCTGACTCTCACCACTAATAGACACGACTGCAGAGTGGAATGTACTTGACGTGTTAAATGGTCCCACGGGGAGGCTGCGTGTGTCTGTGTTTGTAAGGGAGAGTTGTCACCGATTTCTGTCTGTTGCTGAGATAAAATTACAAACAGCGCTGATGTTTCTGCTGTGTGTTCTTGTGTGCAGACAGACGTACAGTCAGGTTGTGTTCCTTCAAAATTTGACCAATCCAGCTTCTGACAACAAAATAAATGGGATAACTTGCCTTTTTTGCCGCAACGCCTGATTGGTCTGAAAAAGTCGTAAGTCATCCCTCTAATTGAGTGTGTGTGTGTGTGTGTGTGTGTGTGTGTGTGTGTGTGTGTGTGTGTGTTGAGACAGTATGTACCGTAATGTCAGGCTGCCAGCACAGAGGCAGGCAAATAAAATGAAAAATTACATTTTGCTTTTCATTTCATCAATCTTCCTTTCTTGTGAACTGCTCAGCCGCTGTGTTGTTTACAGTCTTACAGCTACACACACACACACACACACACACACACACACAAGGACAAGGTGAGGGCGAATGAGGAGAGAAGGAAGAAACAGGTTCTTTGCAGTGAAAGCAGAGTAAACAGGCAGCCAAGTTCAAAAGTCTAAACTGTCTCCGGCAGAGCTGTCTCATCTGCAGACACAGAATATTTCCCCAAATCTGGCAACATTAACTTAATTGACTGCGAGTATGGACGGCCGTAGGTGCTTTGCAGTGTACAGACAGCGTGCAAAGCTTAAAAAATAAAGTATGATGGTATGAAACTTTAACGGACTATAGCTGAAAAATAAAATATGTTGAATTTAAAATTATTATGTTTTCCTGTACTAATGCAGAGCTTTGACAGTTTGCAGTAAGAGTTATTCTACAGTGAACATAATGACTGAAGTAAATCCAGGACAAAGTCTGACCCCGCACTGCCCTCTAATACCTGCTGCTCCCACACAGCACCTAGGGCCCTATGAAATTTATTTATTTATTTATTTTTTTCAAATTTCATTTTTTCCAATTGTAATTTATTTGAAAGAACATATAAATCTTTTAAATAATTTAAAATTGCATATTTAATCCATCATTGTAGAAACTCTGGTTATATTCTTTGTTATATTCTGTCGTAAATTACTTTAAAATAATATTATGGCTGTTAAGCTGTAGCTCTTTTGCGTTTCCATAGCCTTTATAGTGTGTGTGCGTGGCTGTGCATAACATTATGTGCCACCTTCAAGCTCAGTCGGGGTCCCCAGTCTCTGGTGTTGTTATTTTGGGGGTCCCGGGCTGAAAAGTTTGGGAACCACTGGGCTAGGGTACCTTTAGAGTAGACCAAATGCAGTAAAGTGCCTGACGACGTATTGCATGCTGGTGCCCCACGGCAAACAACAAGTGCGTTTTTACTACGCTCCTCAAACATCCTGAGTCTGCCACTGCCACCAGGGGTCATCTTCACATTATAGTTTGCATGCACACAATTCACTTAGCAGGTTGTGAAAAGAATGCAGGCTATTAAGTTAACAATAACTTACCAGTGATGCATAGAAGTCATCTGGAAACTGATCGGTGCTGTATTTTCAGGTAAGTGATGAGTTTTGTGGGTTGTAATCATCTGGAGCAGCCGCTTCGACATGCTTGCATTGTTTGGGAGTGTTTGTGAGGTGATTTACAGGTGGCCCTGTACACTGGCGACCCTCCAGGATGTTTTACCCAGATAACTGTCTTCTTTCTCCTGGAAACAGAATTTCAGTTAAATTACGGTCAATTCCGTAATATTCTGTGTTTAACAACAGATACAGTTTTTGTTGGCCATTTCTGCGATTCCGTCCACAAATCCATGATTGCAGAAATCATAGGGCCCTACACTTCCGTCTTCATTCCCTTCTCCTCTTCTGCTCCCTTTTACTAAAAAATATTTTATTTTGGATTGGATGCAACTCTCTCATCACATTTCTTTGTGTTGCTTTCGCTACATTCGAAATGGGCGAGCTCTGACCGTCTCTTCCTTGTTACTGCACGCACTGTCGAAGAAATGGTGTCTATCTGCTTGTCATGGACTCTGGAGTGAGGCAAGACACGAAAACAAAAAAAATGTTGACGTATCCCTTTAATCTACATAAGTATGTTTTCTGAAAATGTTTGAGAAATAAGTGCAATATGGGTAACACTTAAATCATCCATCTAAAATGCATTATGAACATACTTGTAATGCATTATAATGCACTCATAGTGCTGTATAATCAGTTATAAGCAAGGTAAGGGTTAACCCTAATCCAAACCCTAACTATAACCACATGTAATGCATTGTAAGTGCATTCATAATGTGTTATGTGTTATATAAGTTCACAGTGTTATGATGCATAGAGACACAGGCTTCATAGAAAGTGTTACCGAAGTATGATTTTGAAACACATTAAATTACATTTCAGGACACTTCAGGCCATTAATAAGCTCAGACCAAGGAGGAGTAGAGCTGCTCTTGCAGTGAGTAATGATGCCATAGCAGGAAGTTTGATGCAGGACTGAAGCGGGCTCTGCAGGACCCTTTGTGTCTGCAGCCAGAGAGGCAGTGAGATGGCGTCTTTTGTTTGTGTGCTTTGGGAGTGGCAGCTTTCTCAGCTGTTTCAGGCAGTAACACTCTGTAGTTGGGCTGTGACTTCTGATTACTGGTGTACTCCATCACATGGCCTTTTTGTAAAATAAGCTTTTAACTCATTAAAATCTGATGTAATGCTGATTTATTGAATTTCAATTGTATTAGACTATGTTCAGTAAAAGGTTTTAACTGTGCACATGGTTGCCTCTATGAGCTTTTAGTTTGTTTGCATCTATCCCTCAGTTTAGTTTTAGTCCTAACTGCTTACTGAAAATTGTAGTTGCATTACAGATACATTTCAGTCTTTTTGCTTTGTTCTAGTCAAGATTTATTCAAATTTAAATAATTTAAAATCATTAAATCATATTAGTCATTGACAGTAACAGTTTAATGATACTGCATTGGATTTTCCTAAGGGTTTTAATCTTGGCCGTATGTATTTCAAAATCAAATGAGCACTTTGAACTTTGTGTTGCTGAATTAGTTGTTAATTTTCCATGGCTTTATCTCTTGTGACCTTTACATTACAGATGGTGATTTAATGCTCTATCACATAAAATCCTCATTACAGCTGCTTTAAATTTAACGTCCTTCTACATTTCAGTGCTCAGCCTATTTTCAGAGCAAGCAGGGGCAGCACATTGATCTTCAGACTGTTCTAGTAGATTAAGCCAAACATCAAATTTCATCATCCACCTACGTTATCTTCCCATCCACCAGAGTCTAGACTCCGGCAAGCTATGCAATTTTAATGAGGTTTGTTTGATAAGACTTTCTTTTTATTGTGGATCTGGATGTGAACTTGTTTACTGCTCCGCCAAAGGCCAATTAAAGGATTCCACCTTTAATCTAAAATACCAGGACAACTTTAAATAAATTCTGAG
Source organism: Naso brachycentron (assembly GCA_029874485.1). Taxonomy (NCBI): domain Eukaryota; kingdom Metazoa; phylum Chordata; class Actinopteri; order Acanthuriformes; family Acanthuridae; genus Naso; species Naso brachycentron. The sequence continues at coordinate 1,113 of JAQFJA010063662.1, read as the reverse complement.
ATCAAGTAAGCTTTTTGGAGCACAGTATAATACTGGCTGTTTTGTTATCAGCTCCCAAATAACAGGATGTACTTGGATATTGTGCTTACAAAAACAACCGTCATTTTGATAAATGCAGCAAAATTATTTACTGTTAAAATAACATTGCCCTCAATTTTGTTCTCTGGTTCAGTTCAGTAAATTTATTGCAATGGTTTTGTCTCTCTTGACAAATAAATCATTAAGTTTTTACAGGTGGAAAAACTGGGCTTCTTAACTCTGGAATCACATGTAAAAAGTCAGCAAAATCTAATAAGATTGTTCAAGTAATGATTCTAAGGGCAAATAAATCTTTTGTTGATGGTGTAAAAGCACCAATAATACATTATAACCCATAAACAAAAATGGACTTTGAGTTGCAACATAAATAACCATTAGGTAATAATTCTGAAGTCGTGCAACCACTTTTTAAGTAGCACAAACAATGTTTCAAACAATTTTATTTACACAGTTAAGTTGTGATTAAGTGGACACAGCCTGAATAAAAATTTGTATATATCTTCTGTGGGTCTGGAGGAGCTTCATTAAGTATGACACAATAGCCCAAGCTGATGATGTCAGGGTTATCTTGGTGACTTCCATAAAATAGATCAAATTGAAATGCTTCATTTTTCTGAATAAACATACAGCACACTGTATTATTTATGATGAGTTTGGCTGGCATAGATTAGACCTGAAGGTAAACATGAGAATCATAAATATCTGAGTGCATTCGATAAGCTGTAATACAAAGAGAATTTCTTGTGTTTGTTTTTCTTAAAAACTTGTAGGATAATATCTTTCAGTCTAAATGGGTCTCTAAAATTAAAACTATCCGTGACAAATGTGGTCTATCTTATTTATAGTATGAGAACGGAAGGTTGGATCCTGTACTTTTAAAGTTACTGATCCAGCGCAGATTGACTGACATGGAATTGTACAGATGGCATGAGAAATTATACAGCAATCCTTTATGCAAAGGTTCTAAATTGTTTAAAGTTGATTTTACTTTTGAGAAGCATTTGACTGTGTTGAGACCTGTTTATCCCAAACCACCTTTTGTCTGACTGGTGATCAAGGAAATGAGTTTCATTA
>JAQFJA010063649.1:0-13717 GCA_029874485.1 Naso brachycentron | reverse complement strand
TTCTGTGGCTGAGAAATGAAAACCATGTCCAACAGCGTTTTCTTCTCTGTGGTTGGATCAGTGATGAGTTGGTGAAAGCCTCTTGACTGAAACATTCCCAGTATTGGCTTCTTTCCAGTAGAAAGGAAATTCTCATTGAAATCACCACAGACAATGATGGGCTGAATATCCAAGATCTCCAGGGATTCAACAAGGCTGCTCAGGTTCTTCAGGAATGACTTGATGCAGTAGTCTGGTGGTCTGTACACGGCAGCAACGAGTGCTCTCACTGGGGCTTCAATCTTCAGAGCCACAAACTCGAGGTCAGTTACATTGGTAACATAGCGCTGCTCACACACTTGGATGTGGTCTTTGACATAGATGGCAACTCCACCACCACTTCTGCTGGTCATCTGGGGGACGTAGGTGTAGGACTGGTGTCTGTTTCTTCTGAACATGTTGTAGCCTTGTAGGTGAAGACTGTCGGCAACAAAGGAGCCCTGTAGGTGGGTTTCTGTCAGGCACAAAACATCTGCAAGACACAGTTCATGATGATTCTTGATGTCATTGATGTGACCAGGCAGTCCCTCTGTGTTGTGGTGAACAATGGTCAGCGTGCTAGGCTGGCTCAGTGTTTCTCTCAGGTGAAGAAGGGGCATCATATGGTCCAAGTTCAGTTGTCTCATGGCATCGAGTGCTGCAGTGACTTCCATGTTGGCATAGATTTTACTCTCGTCCATGTCCAGCAGGTGCAGTCCGCTGAGAGAGGTGACTCTGCTCATCGCCACGTAGGCCATGCCCGGCTCAAAGATGTGCTTCAGGGAGACAACAGCTGATTCTCTGGTCATACCTTGGACCTTGTGAATGGTGCATGCAAAAGCCAGCTTGATGGGAAACTGTCTGCGAACTGCTCCTTTCTGTTTCAGCTGCTCTTCTGATCTCTCAATGTAAACAAGGTTGTCAGCTGATCCCGATGCTTTGTTGCCAGCTTTTTCATCATCCATACGGAGTCCAAGCATTTTCACATGTGCAGATTCAGGCTGTTCAGAGGTTACCACTTTGAGAAGAGTAGCAAACGAACCGTTTACTAGTCCTTTTGAGACATCAAGGTTTCTGGTCAGCATCACACGGACACCTTCGGCAACTTCAAGTGTGTCTGCCAGCTCACTTTTTCCTCCTTTAAATGGCTGTAGTTGTCTTGTCATTTTTCCACTCGTTGGGTCTTTTTTGTAGTCGTCTGCATCAATTGTAGTGATGTTGGAGAACTTTTTTGCCAGCATTTGACTATTGTGACTACTGACCTGCTTGTTTGTGGCAAAAATGTGAAGAGCATCAGTTGGACATTGAGCTGGTTGAGTGAAGGCTTGGGAGAGCAAAGCTCTGTCTGCCTCAGAAATCTCCTCTGATTTGTTTTTCACACGGAGTCTGTTCAGCATCTCAGCAAAGGCAACATCGTCCTTCTGACGCATGATCTGGGTGAGCGTGATCATCTGAAAGTTTTCCTGCCACAGGTCAATGTCGGCAGGGTCGTGCACACACAGAGGTTTGGACTGTCGTACTGGTGGAAGCTGATAGAAGTCTCCTACAGCGATGACTGACATTCCTCCAAAAGGTTTCTGGCTGCCTTTGATCTGTTTCAGTCTGACATCAACATAGGCAAAGAGGGCCTTTGACACCATGGACACTTCATCGATGATGAGGATTTCAGCATTGATCAGCTCTGCTCTGACTTCATCCAGTTTGTTACCCAGTCCTGCAAATGGAGGCTTCAGACTTCTGGGGAGCTTCAGCAAAGAGTGCAGAGTTGTTCCACTGATGTTAAAAGCTGCAGTTCCCGTAAACGCAGTCAGGAGAACAGTGGGGCTTGATATGTCAGATTCATCCGCTTGTCTGGGTACTCTGGACAGAATCTTGGACGCCTCTGAGTAGATGCATTTGATCAGATGAGACTTACCGGCTCCAGCACCACCGTTGACAAAAATGAAGAGGGGCTCTGGGGCTAGACGACAAACACGTTTGATGCACCACTCTCTGACCAAGTAGAAGACGCTGGCTTGTTTCTGGTTCAGGTTCTGGTACATTTGACGCAACACGGCAGGATCCATAGCAGGGGGCTCTCTGATGGCTCTGGCCTCTGTCTCAGCGTTGACTTGGCGACTGTAGTCGGGGACATTTTCCTGTACATTGTCATCATGTGGCTGTGCTTGTGCTTCCTCAATGCACTCCATCCTCAGCAGTTCAGACTCTGGTGCCAAGTTACTCCACTCGTCAATCACTCCTCTGTTCTGTTCGTAATCTTGCACAGCTTGTTCAATCTCTTTGCTGTTTTTCTCGTACTTATCCTTGTTTCGCTTCACTATATCTCTCACTAGCTCACAGTACTCACAGCCTGGTACTTGTGCAATGCCACTTTCATAGAAGGACTGGTACGTTGGTAAGTGTGGCCTTTTCAGCGCTGCATCTGACCGGTAGGGGACATACAGCCTCAAGAGCGAGCCGTAGTGTTGTTCAGGACATTTTTCTTTGGAGGGACGGTAAAAGCGGATCACGGCGGGCTTGTCGTTTTTTCGCATTTTAACATGTCCCATGTCATTCAGCAGGCAAAAGACGTCTTTTTCTCTTGCCTGATTTCCATAGACAATCCTGCATGAAGCTGCAAAGTCAGCCAAACACATTGCCTCAAACTCTGGTGTCTCGGGTCTGCTCTTGTACTTGTCAGTCAGCGACGTCATCCAAATGTCTGAACTTGCTGGTATTGCGTTCTCCAGGTCTGACATGCACCGGCTCATTCTCATTGGGTTGTCATCTGTCGGCACAAATACAACACCACGTGAACACATTTTCAGTTTCAGACCACACGCTCTCGCCACCGCTTCTTGGGCAGAGATTTCTCTCTTTTTCGAATACGCCTGCATGACTTCTCTCATTTCGTCGCATTCATTGACGTGTTCCTTGTTTGAGTTCTCAATGACTGTCTTCAGATAGTCTGACATTTTGGATTCCTGCTTTGTGATGTAGCTGGTCAGATACATGATGCATGAATATGCGTTGAGGATGTAACTCACATCAATGTTTGCGTCCCAAGCTTTGAGAAGGTATGGATTATACCCATTTACCCAGCAGTCTTTGGGGTCACGTTTCAGTGTGACCGAGCAGGATGTGGCCATCAAACTCATGCAATTCTCGTACTCACTGACTGTCAGTTTAAACCTGGCGAGGAGCTGCTCTAAACTCTGGCTGTTGTCAAACTCAGGCTCATTCAGGAGCGCAGTCAGTGGCTGGAGCTTGTTCTTGGCTTGTTTCACTGCCTCGGAAATGTCCTTGTCACTTTCAAAAGGTCTGCTGATCTTTGTCTGTTTGCATGGTTGTTTGGGGAACCCGAACCTGCAGGCAGCACCAAAGCTCCTGAAACACGTGCGAGAGTGGTTTTTGCTGTGCATCTGTACCTCCTTCACTTTTCTGTACAGTTCAGGCTGCTTGCGTGGGTCAGGGAGCTGAGCTGTGATGTACTTGGACACAAAGTCACACACAGTCTGGTCTCCATCCTCCTCAAACACAGGTGCACCTTCAATCCAAAACAGACAGTGAATGTGTGGGCTTCCTCTGTGCTGGAACTCTACTCTGTAAAAGAAGTCAATGATGTGGCCGAGAGGTTGCGCAGGGGACTGCAGCAGGTCTCTGAACAAAGCTTCGACACGTTTATCAAACATGCGCATGGCTGTCACAGGATTGCTTCTCAGAATGTCACTTTTTTCAGACCAGTTGAGCTCATCAAAATTCACATACTCACCCTGTTGTCTCTTTATCGCCTCAATCACCTCAGGCCAGCGCATTTCAGCTGCAGAGAAAGTGCAAAAGAACGTGGGAGTTCCCAGCTGTCTGATCATGGCAAACAGGTCTCTGGTTGTTCTCTGCCAGTAGGCTGGAGTTCCTCTGATTGGCTGCATGAACCTCACCGCATCTTTGTTTCTCACCAGTCTCTCCACCTCACGTTTGTCCAGTAGCATGTCTGAGGTTATTTTGCGTCCGTCTCTGGTCATGGGCTTTGCTTTCCTTAACTGGATGGTCATGCTGTTAGTGGCCAAGTGAATTTCTGTCACAAACTGGGCAAAGAACAAGTAGTTTGTGTCTCTGGCAAAACGGTCATCGACACAGAAAAGCCGTGCTTTGAAATAACCACTGGGGGACAGTTTAACAAGTCGAGCTTCATCCAGTGTGTTCTGACCTGTAGGGAACTGCATGGGGAAAGCCATGGCCTCGAGGTTGGGGGTTTTGAAGAAGCCAACAGGACTGTTTCTTTCAGCAGGCGCCACAGAGTAGATTCCCTCACTGAAACTTAGTATCTCCTCAGACACATCAGTCGGCTGCAGACAGGAATCGAGGGCGAAACCACCGTTGGGCATGTCACCGTCTTGTTCTTCATCATTATCATCAGCAGCAGCAGCTCTCTGCTCAGTGGGTTGCTCAGCATTGTCATCAGACTCGTGCTCTGGCTCCTGAAACACTTCATTCTCAAACATGTCAATTTCCAACAGGTCATCCTCATCATAGTCATCATCATTCATTATTTCACACTCCTCCACTTCATCATCCTCCTCCTCTTGATCAGGAATTGTGGGGTCACACAGTTCAGCATCATCTCTAATGTTTATGTCTTTGTACTGTGGGTGAATCTGCTTGAGTTTGTGTAAAGCCTGAACCAGCTTGGACCAGGTGACAGTCTGAAACAGCTGATGGCCTTTGTAACACAGTCGTCTCTTCAGTTTCACTCTCAACACCTGAGACTCACTTCTCACTCGGGGCAAGGCTTCAACAGTCTCCTGGACCTCAGACGGGACACACACCACGTTACCTCGGATAGAATTCTGTCTCCCTTTCGGCAGAGGAATGATCTTTGCAAAGGGAATGCACTTTGCCACCAAATGCCTCTCCAAGATGTTGAGGTCACACAGCTCAGGTGGGATGTCAGCAAGCTCCATGTTGTTGGCTACAGCAAGCGAAGGCATGGCTCCACGTTTCAGGTGATCATGGCAGGTGTGACAGATCCACTCTTTTCTCCTCTCAGCAGGCATGGTGCACCTTTGTTCATTTCTGCAGACATCATCACACACATGAACATATTTTCCAGTCAGACATGATGCAACCAGTTGTGGATTTTTCACATACTTTGACCTGTCGCACTGTTTCACCTGGTTTGGAAAAGAGGCCTTATGGCAGACTGTGCAAGGGTAAGTGGGGCCGCTCTTTATGCGTGATCTAAACACAGAAATGGCTTCTGTAATCACACTGCTGTCACTCTCTTGGACTTCTCTATCGAGCCGTCTGTATTTCCTTTTGATTTTCAGAGCACATCTCAAGTTGTGCATAGTTTTATAAGCCAGATTGTTGTGGTATCTGTCTCTCATCCATTTCTTCATCAGCTCTCTGTGGCGTGCTCTGAATTGCTGGTCATTACTGTAACGCTTTGTAATGTAAGACCGCTGCCGATCTCTGAACTGGGAGTTTTCTTTGTAGTTTTTGGTCAGATAGAGTTTCTGTTTTTCCTTAAAGGTGGCATCGTCTTGATATCTTTTGGTCAGATAGAGTTTCTGTTTTTCCTTAAAGGTGGCATCGTCTTGATATCTTTTGGTCAGATAGAGTTTCCGTTTTTCCTTAAAGGTGGCATCGTCTTGATATCTTTTGGTCAGATAGAGTTTCAGTTTTTCTCTAAAAGTCATATTTTGTCTGTATTTTTCTCTGATATACTTCTGTTTCTTCTGTTTCATTTCAGGATCAGTCATGTAACATTTCTTCATATTTTCTTTGTTCTTTTGTTTAATTTCATTGTTACCTCGATAGCGTTTAGCAAAATACTGGCGTCTTTTGTTCTGGTTGTTCTCTTCATAAATTGTCTTTTTTTCTCTATAAGTTTTGTTGGATGCATACTTCTCTCTTTGCATTGTTTTTCTGTCTTTCTTCTGTGTTTCTTTTTCTGAGAGCCTTTGTCTCCTCATCAATTTTCTCTTTTCAATTTTATTGCGTTTGGACAGTTTATGGGAGATGTCAGGCAAGACACGTGGAGCAGCGTCAGTTGGTGGATCAGACGACCTGATTTGATCCTGTTGTGTCAAAGATGAAGACATGTCATTGGCTGTGACAGAGGGTACACTCGACTCTTTCAATGGTTTCGATTCTGCTTCCATGGCAGTGCACAGTTCAATCAGCATTTCATCAGAGATGTCAGCGACTGCACTTGCACTCGTCTCACTGAGGAGAGCATCATCTACGATGGAGGAGGCCGTTGCAACAGGATTGTTCTGTGGAACTGGTACATCTACTGTGGGTCCACTGCCGTGGGCTGCGTTCACACAGGGAAACACAACAGGTTTCAGCTCATAGGTGCAGCTCGAATGAGTTTGACACTCTTCGTGAAATACTTGGATCCTTTTGATCATGTCCAAGAGATTGCTGAATGTCACCATGACAGCAGTGCCAGATTTAAACCAGTCAACCATTCTACCATCCTGTCTTCTGCAGTGTGGGTCAAAGAAGCCAAACCTACCAGAACTTGTTCTGAAGACTGCGATACACAACTGTGACATCAGCAGCAATGCATACTGCACCTCTGACAGCAGGCAGCTCAGTCCAGCCTCCAGGTCCAGGAAGTAATCAACACATCCAGGTGCAGGGTCTCCTAAAGTACCATACCGTGACAACACGTTCATGTTGACATTGTACACATGGCTGCGCGCAGTCACACGGTCAGGGATCTCATCTGTGGTCAAATGGACGGAGTCTGGGAATCTTCTCCTGGCCTGTCTGTACAAGACATCACCTTTATCCAAAACCTGATTGAGGTCTGCTGTTGTGATGTTTTCACTTTCATAAAGAAAGGCCAGAAACGTCAGGGAGTTACAGGTGCACTGGTGGTTTCTACTAGATACATTATACCTCGGAGAGGCCTGGCTGAATTGTGCACAAACTCTTACCTCACCAGGCTGAAGCTCCAGAACATGTGAAGAAGCTACATGATGAGAAATACTCTTTTTTGCAATTTTTGCATCAGGCACTTGCTTTACATTTGAATCATTATACTCACCTTTGCATTTGGCCTGGTGCACACGAGAAGAGTCGGCAACATGAGCATCACTGTGATGTTTCACCTTTACCACATCGGCATAGGAAGCTTGTGTCACATCTGAAACACTATCAGCTACTTGTTTTATTACTGGTTTTGGGTTGGTAACTGCTGCTGGGCCTGTTACATCAATGGGACTTGACCTCTTTACCACATCGGCATAGGAAACAGTCAGTACATCAGTCTGCCTTTCCTGTTTTAGTGTATGATGAAGAGATGCTGCAGGTTCACTCACCACACTGCTCTGAGAACTGGTACACTCTGCTTGTTCACCTGGTGCTGAGCTCTGACATTCCTTCCTCTGTTGCCACTCGAGTTTTCTGGCTTGACACTTCTTGCTTTTCCTCGGCATTGTTGATGCAAACAAATACGAACAACACAGACAAACAACAACACAGACTATGCTATGAGAGGTTTGATTCTTATTAAACCAGAAAATTTAGTGAAGCAGAAATAAATAGGGAACCTCTCTTTTCCAATACTCCAGTGATCTTGGAACTTATGAGTCTGTTGTCAAGGTCCAAATCAGTCTATTGCAAAATTAGTTTAAAAAAAATACTTCAGGACAAAAAATGCTTCTTCAGATTGAGAAATGACTTTGGGTTAGAAGCTACAGAAAATACACACTGGAGAAGATGGATTTCTCTTAAATAATAGGCCAAAGTATAATTTCAGATTGCAACTGATGAAACACAGCTGTATTTTAGTGAGGCAAAACACTTGGGACTGGTGAATGGAAACTGTAAATGGTAATAATTTCACTTTCTGTCAGCTTAAAAATGTCCCAGTTTGGTACTTTGTAACTTAGAGAGATGAGAGATAGATGGCACAGACAGAGGGTACAGAGATGAGATGTTGTAGAACAGAATGAGCGTAGGTAGGTAGAATAGCAAGACACTTTCAGGAATGGCAAGACTCGTTTTTTGATGGCTTGGGATATCCCAGCAAGCCGACTGCGTGAAACTTAGGGAGAGAGAAGGAAGGCAGAGACAATAGACAGAGCAGGACGGATGGATAGAGGGTATGGGGGGTGGGAGGGACAAAACACGACGATCTTCTTGGTCTGATCTTGCAAAATATGAAACAATAAAAACAGAGAGACTGTTAGGTCCTTGTTATGGTTGTCTTATTATTTTAATGTTTTGCATGTGTAACCATTGTTGAAGAGCCAGCAATACACTGATAATTTTCTCATAGACAGGAATCATATCAGGAACAGTGTTTCCATTATCTAGTCTTTCACTTTCCAAATTCACTACTTGAAAAATACATAAATACAGTTAAATTAATTTCTTTTCTGGTTTCTATGAGGCACTGCAAGAGGACAATATCTATTTGTCACATACAGTTTAACTTTTTTTTTTAATTTACCAAACACGTGACAGCACACAATCCTCTCTTCTTCTGAGAAAAGAAGTGCAATGTTATGATTGAGTTGATTATACACCGAGTCATCAGTCATTAATCAACAGATCTATGAGGGCCCTGCCATTTCAGTGACACAGTGAACGGCATGCTCACACTGCCTTAACATATTATTAGCAGTGCTACAGTGAGGACATGACAAGGTGGAAACGCACACACTCTACGTAATTGCAGCAATGTTAAGATAGTGCTTACATAAAAATGCTTTTCCTTTACTGGATGCTAGGTTACTTTTTCAGAGGGAATCGCCTTTACGTGTACAAATACTTCAAGGTTGAAAACCAGCCCCTCAGTTTAATGCAGTGGTTCTCAAATCCAGTCCTCATGCCCCCCTGCCCTGCATGTTTGTGTTTGTCCCTGCTCAAACACACCTGGTTCCAATGAGCTTGTTATCAAGCTCTGCTAACGAGCCACTCATTTGAACCAGGTGTGTTGGAGCAGGGACACATCTAAAACATGCAGGACAGGGGGGCATGAGGACTGGATTTGAGAACCACTGCATTAATGAGAACTATTGTAATATCACATTTTTCCTCGTCACTATACCGCCGTGGAGACTTTTCTGATATTTGAAAGGTCTATGAAATAACTGCTGAACAAACGTTAGGCTACTATTTGTGTATTCACATTTTTGTAATAAGTAGTGGTAGCCATAGGAGTGATTCTATAATTTAGGGTGCATTTCATGATCACAAAAAAGAGCATGAACCTTATTGTTCCTCAAATAAACAAAGGATGCCCTGAGACAGTTTAATCTGTCAGTGACACATATCTGTTAGCTGCAAAGCTTAAACATGAACTATTTTTTATATATTTTAACTTAAATTACACTTTTGCCACAGAGTCTGTCAACTAAGTTACGGACAAACATGGTGCTATTTGTATAATTCAATTTAATCTTATACTTGGAGAAAATTGCTATTCTGATGTTTATTGTGTCCATTCTGCCAAATACACAATCATTAAAAAAAAACAAAAAACTTGAAATATAATTTCTTTCAGATAAGTAGCAGTGTGTTTGATACTGTCGTTAAGGGCGGGGCCATTTTTCATCATAAATCTATCACACAGTTGATTTTATTTATTTTTTGACAAATCATGTAACATGTTCAACATTTGTGAATGTGTAGAATATTTTAAATGACAATTAATGCACAATTTTGGTTATTTTAACTTAAAAAATAAAGTGTAACTTAGTTGACATTGAGAATCACATAGTTGACACAGGTAACTTAGTTGAGCGGACACAAACCGTTTTATTGTTAGACTCAACATGTTCAACTCAACAATAGTTTAACTAGTTTACTATTTAAGGACTAACAACATTCAACAACATTTGAAGTAATTCATCTTATAGAGAATTCTATTATTCAACTGCATGTACTGTTTCAACTCATTAATTCATTAATTATTGTCATAGAACACACTCCAAATTATCTAACTTATCTAAGAGAAATCGGAGGACAAAAAAAACACTCAACAGTTCATTTAAAGTTAATTGTTTAGATTAAAATGATTAAAACTATACTGTATAAACTCAGGATTTCAGAAATGGTGAACAGTTCAAATGATTTATAGGCCATTTCCACTCATAATCAATGTTTGTCTCAGAAATGGTATGTGGATGGTATGAGATGAACTGATCCTAGATGACCTGACTTCTGAGACAAACACTGATTAAGAGTGGAAATAGACATCCAAGTGACAACAACTAAACCTTTGTCAGACTTGCCCAAATAGCTGCATCTATCTCAACATGCCTGGAAGTGACTGCCTTTGGAGGTGGGATTAATCTCAACACGTCTTCAAACAAGTACCAGAGTACATCGTCTCTCAATGGCCAGAAAAACCGATTGGCACCAATACGTGACATGCACTTCACTTGTGCGTGTGTTTCTTTAACATCCTGGATTATACCAGGGTACACTGTGTCCTCGTACGTCACAGCACACCACTGACCAATTAAGTCAGTTCCCCAAAGAATCTCTGCGTCGCTTTGTGTCTCAGGCAGTGGATTGCTTGGCTGCTGAATCTCAAAGCTAAAGGCATGAGTGTCCTCGCACGGACAATCAAAACATTGCCTGGCGGTGCAAGGGCAACTCACATCACGATAAAGGATCTCTCCTTGTGCCCCTGTTACCACTTGGTGGATTCTCATGGTAGAGGGCACTGCTTGCAGTCCAGTTGGCATCTTTTTGCAAAATTCATCCACCTGATGCTCTGGAATGTAGAATACTCGAACAGCTCCACCCTCAACCAAAGCATTGTAGAAAGCTTCTGCTGAGGGGATGTCCTGTCCTTGACTAACAGGCCTGTCAGCCGTGCGCTTCAAGAGGCCACCCACTCCATCAGGTGCCCCTTTTCCGTGACTGCTTTCAAAAAAATTCCAAGTTCCCCTTTTAAAGCCCCGGTTCAGCAGCTCTGTGCTTAACAGGTAGAAATTTCCCTTCTGTCTGTACTGAGTGGTTGGGCCATCGCTAAAGAAATGGACCACTTCAACAGAGGGATAGGCAGCTTTTACCTCATCAAGAATGGGGGAAAGATGTGCCCAGATGGCAGGAGGACCCTTCTCTCTTGATTCAGAAACTGTGCAAAAGCACATGTGCTCAGCTGTCTCACCAACATATAGAACTCCTGTATGGAGAATGGCTTGTTTCTGATTGGGAGCAAAGTGCATTGCTTATAATTTCCGATGAATGTTTACATGAATAATTTTCAGAAAAATCCACATGGATTAGGCACTCTTTATCGGTCATGTGCTGACGCAATGCACGGTAGTGGGAGAACTGCCTTTTGATGTTAAAGAGGTGGCGTTTAAAATGAGTCAGCTGACTCTGAAACATTTCCAAGACGTCTCCTAACTCAATGTCCAACTTTTTTTTTACAGTTGACTTCATAGGCACCTTTTCTTTTTTGCCATCATCATTTTTCTTTTCTTTGATCACTGTTTCAGTGCACCATTGAGTAACACTGACATTTTCTCTCAGGTTTCCTTCTGCCTCAATAGCAAATTCCTGGTCTTTACAAATAGGACACACATTATACATGCAGTTCTTGGAATCTGGACTGCAGGTAATTGCTGTGACCATGTCCTCCAAGTCCACAGTCTTGATTAATTTCAGGGTGTGGAGCTTTTCAGTGAGAAAAGTAAGGTTGTCATGTACCTTACAAAGACAAATAGAGAAACTTAGTTGACAGGTCACTTAGTTGACATTTTTTGTGTTTCTTCCCCTAGCTAAAATGGTGAACACAGACTAAAAAACCACATGCTATTTTCTTGATGTATTCAATGTTAGAATTTCACATATAATTTCATTTTTATGATTTAAAACTCTTAAACACAAGTAATGTAAAGGACATAGTTGACACTTGATTAATATACTCATGGGTAACATGCTATTTTGCATGAAATATTTTGAAAAATGAGAGGATACTCACCATGGTGTGTTTGAAATGGCCGCCATAGAGGAAAAAAACTTCACACTGTGCTGGTCACATGGCTTTGGGATGAACCATTTTTTAATTATAGCGGGGGATATACTAAGTAACATAGTTGACAGGTTTTTTGTGGACGAGAATAAAATGACTTATTTAAATTATTTAAATGATATTATCATTTTTTAAAATAATAGTTCCCTTTAATATTATGAGTTTTGAAGTGAATTACACAAAGTTTTTATGTATTTTAATGGTTTTTACCCAATATTTCAACACATCAACTTCCTCAACTGGAAATCGGACATGGCAAAATCTATGAATTTAGGAACATTAAGACACATTTGAAGCGAAATAATGCATATAATGCAAAAAATGTTTACATGATGTTATTACATTAAGTAAGTTAATATAAAAATTGTATTGGGTTTGAAAATATTTAATAAAATAATCATAATTAACATTAGTGGACATGGAATGCACCCTAAATTATAGAATCACTCATCTACGACTTTAATTAGTGCATAGTGATAGACATGATTGATATTGTTAGCTTTTCCTTTGTTATCCCAGTAGCAGAGCTAGCTGTCTATAGTTAGAATTACATAGTGATATTCATAGCGTCCCTCAATAATGTGCTAATATGCTAACGTTAGCTTGGCAGCTGTGGACATTGTAGTGAATAATAAGAGCCACGTTTGTTTCAACATGCATGGTAATAACTTTACAGTTTATCATACCTGTGATCCGACATCACTGAATTTTGTTTGTGAGATGATATGCTCTCAGTTGATGTCACCATTCTCAAAACTTGCGTGCTGTTTGTGGTCTGCCTGCTCGTTCTTCTACGGGAGGAGGTGTGTTGGTAGGGAGGCTCTGAGGGGAGGGCGGATGACGTCGGACGGAGCACGGAGGGGAGGGGGAGGGATTTGAAGATTGTAGACTCCAGCTTTAAAAGCAGCTGTCATGCTATCGATTATGCTAACATGTCTTTCCCAGTCAGGGGGTGGTGTGGCATTCATGTAGAGCAGCAAAAAGTGGGTTTTTGAACAACAGTGTAGTGGATTTGTCTTCTGCTTTAGGCTAACACTAGAGATCAATGTTCTGTTGTCACATTATTGACTCTCATCAATAATTTAGTTTACATCATCAGTGGCAGTTTTCTTGAAGAGACTGAAACCAATAAGCAACTGCTGTGCAACTCTCCGTGCAGCCACAGTCTGCATGTTACACTGGAAATTGCTCAATGAGTAGATTAAAAAGACAGCTGCAGTGTTGTTTTGAAAAGGTCATTACTTTATGGCTATTTTATGTGTTGTTACTTATAATAATATACTTCAATGACACAGACATAAAAGTTGTACGCCTCATAAGATCTCTACGAAGACAACTTGTTAGCCACATAAATTCATTGATGTTTTTCTCTCCTCAGGAAATTAGTGATAAAAATAAAGGAATTAAATAATTTCTGTATTATCATTTAACCATGAACATGGCCCTCTATAATCTTACCTGAGGGTTTTTAATTTCTTGTGTCTTCTCTTGCAGGTTGGGTGTCAGTAAAGTTAAATGGTCTAGGCCGTACAGGGCTGTGGAAAGCTTCTCTCTTTCTACCTTCCTTCTTCACCTACCCAGTTTTCCTTGTTTATGTTTTCTTGTATATTTCATTTTATTTTTATTTGCACTTTCCTTGCGGGTGCATCTATAAGACATACAGAAATTATTTTACTTTGTTTTTTAACTCTAATATAATGTGTAATC
>JAQFJA010063538.1:0-16347 GCA_029874485.1 Naso brachycentron | reverse complement strand
CCACCCCCTACTTCTCCCACCTCCTCCTTTATTCTTCCATTTCCTCCAACCACCCCATGTTCTGTTTAAACAGTGAAAAGAAAGTGTGTTAATTTACACGGGGTCGTGTTTAACACTCTCCACACGTCCCGTGCAACTTTCAGCTTTCTCCAAGCACAACAAAAGCGGATGAATGAATCAATGCCTTTCCTTGTTGGAAACTTGGTGGGCACTTCTCTACTGCCAGGGTGACGCACAACGGCACCGAACTGAATGACCACTTTACAAAGTGCCTCCATCACACAAGTTTTACTTATGCTCATGCGCGTAGAAATACGATTTAGCCCATGAAGAACTTAACTGGTTACAAAACAGTCAGTCTAAATGCTGTTTAATACTGATGCCTCTTTAACCTTGGTGAAACCAGACCACCAGAGAAGATTGGCTATTTCCTAGGGGGCCATTCTTAACTTCTGCCAAGTCAAATTCCAAGAATTAAACCTATTTTTCATGGCAGAGGGCTGAAGATGAATTGAGGACTCTCAAAGCCTGAGGACAGAAGCTGTTCTGTAGTCTGCTGGTACGGCAGAGGAACAACTAGCCTGTGATGTAAAATTGCATGTGGGTCTTGCCGCTAAGCAGATTCTTCCTGTTGGCTATTATTATTATTTCAGCAAAGTTTTACTATAAAATGTTGCTAACTTTTGATCAAACACCTGAATGAATATTAACAAGCAACCACATTTGTAAGCAGTAGGAAAACATTTTATGTATGTGTGTGAGCATAAACTGTACTAACATGAAGTCGATTTTGTTTTACTGTCGTCATATTACAGTTAAATAATCTTACACAGTCTCAAATAAACTCAGGACATTACCTCATCTGTGCGCCTCTCTGCTCTTTAACTAATGCGCGCACCAGCCAGATCAAAATCCTACCACAGGAGTCAGCGGTGTCGTTCCGCTTTTGTCCACAGAGGGCGCCAGAATCCTTGTTGTTGCCTCAATGTACATCAAGCAATGCAATGCAATACAGCAATGGTATATTTATTTATATATAATGTGTAACTTGACCCCACCCCACAGTCTGGAAAACAAAACTTCACGAGGCACGTTACCGAGTCGCATATTTTATGGTCATATTTTACAGAGAAATGTCCTCTGCTTTTCCCTCTGATGTCCTATGACTGCTCTGTCTGTCTGCAGCCTTTTCATTTATTTGTCCCCAACAACAACAACCCATACATGTTGCTTTCAGGAACCTCTGTGAATCACAGAGCTGAGGAAGAGCAGTCGTAGGACATCGGAGGGGAAACCAGAGGACATTTTCTCTATAAAATATGACCTGATTTGACTAAAATTGCTGTTTTGTGCAACGTATTAACATTTAGCTTCATTTTCGAGGCAGCAGGTTGCTTTATAGATTTACATATTGTTGCTTTAAATGAAAAAGCATCATTGAAAGTTGCAAGGAAAGCTCCATGATCAAGTCTTGCACATCAGTTTGTTTTGGGAGCCTCATTACCACTGAAACAAATGCATTCGAGAAAATGAACTGCCACACTGTTAAATCTCTCTTTCGGCAGCTATTAGGTTTACTGTGTCTTTAACTCATCTTTTCACATTAAAGTTATTTTGTGTATTTTAATGTATTTTATAGAGGTTTTATTGGTCGACTCTGGGTGCCCACCTTGTTCCTAGCAACTGTAATAAAGTGAATCAACTGAAATGTCCAAAAACATTAGAAAATCAGTGGAAAAATCTCTCAGCCTTCATGTAATCTTTTTTTCCATGGCACGCTACTGCTGACACAAATGAGCTTCAAGGTGCTTAAAATTTCATGAATAAAAAGAAATGTCAACTTTCATCCTGTCACAATCTTCTGAAAAGAGCACGTGAAAATTTTGAGTCATCTTACAAGTCATAAGATCTTTTTCCCAACAGGACGATCGTTTGTTTTGTGTGCTTAAGAAAAAACTGTTCCCTGCGTGGGAAAAAAAAGTCACTTGAGAGCTGAACGGACAACCCAGAGTTACTCTGGACTCCAATGAATAAACCTCAAATTCAATGGCTCTAATTCACTTTCAGGCCTTATGCCACACCCCCATGACATTTCATCATTTCCTCACAAGGGGATTAAGTTAAATGTGTCACACATTCCCACTGTCTCAACTTAATGGGGACTAACTTGTCACATTTACATAAAGACACCACCCAGTGATTCAGCTAGTGGCCTGCAGACCTGGATCATGACACGTTTTCCCTTTGGCACGGACCATGTCATATTATCTCAATGCAAGAGACGCATGGACAGAGGCGTAAGGAACAGAGAGCTCTGGAGTTTGGTTTTTTAATGTGAATGTCCCACTTTTGCTGAGCAACAGGCTCGCAGTGAAAGTTCAAAGAGCTGCCACAGAAAACAAATCGCATGGCTCAAGCTGCTTAGCCAAACAGAGGCAAAGACGAAGAGACATGGCATGTGAAAGAATTGGAGAAGGCAGGGAGGGAGGGAGCCAGAAAGGAAAGCAGAGAGGCTAAGAAGACAGAAGAGCAGCAAGAGAAACAGCAAAAAGGTGGAAGAAACAAGGTACAAGTAACAGTACAGAGGGAACTACAGATGGAAAAAAGACGGAGTCTGAGAGGGAGTGAGTGTGAAAGAGAGAGAGAAAGAAGGCGGGAGGGAGTACGCTGTGTTCTGTCACAGACAAGAGGTGGCGTGTGACAAAAGCCCCGGTTAATACACAATGACCGCCAAGCGGAAAGAATGTTAAATCCTCAGAGAGAAAGAGAGAAAGAGAGGGAGAGAGGGACAGAAGGAAGGAAAACAGGTAGAAACAGGGAGAACAAGAGGGAAACAGACTGGAAAGAATGGATGTGAAGGTGTAGTCGGGTTGCCCCTTTGGCTGAGATTAAAAGTGGCCACAGGCCGACATCACAGGTCAGTTCACAGTGGAAAGAACAGCGTGAAGAGTCCGCACTCGGAGTTAAGTTAGGGTTGCTTCACGGATGAGTGTCGCCATCTGACTGCGAAAGAGATAGTTCCTCCTTTGGGGAATTTACCTCGACTTTCTCCCATTTACCCTCAGTGTCGGACAAACTAAGGGATCCCTTTTTAAGTCTCTGTCAGGCCTTTTCCAACACATAACAACAGAGAACTGGTTCTGTTACAGTTTGCACACCTTACTGCAACGACTAATCGAATATGTGATTAATCGATCGATAGGAAATCAATCGTCAACTATTTTGATAATTGATTAATCAGTCATTTTTCAAAGAAAAAAGTGAAAAGAACTGCTGGTTTAGTGCCTTAAATGTGAGGATTTGCTACTTTTCTGCGTCATTTCCAAAAATAAACATGGAGTCTGTGTGTTTTGGCCTGTTGCTTTAACAAAAGAAGCAATGTGAAGACGTCACATTGGGCTCTGAGAAACTGAGATGAGCATTTTTAGCATCATGGAATAAAAAATAAATAAAAAAAAAAATAAGGGAAAAAATAATCAACAGATTAATCGATAACGAAAATAATCGTTAGTTGCAGCCCTACTTGCTGTGAACCAATCGGAGACTTTGACTGAAAAATAAAATGTTCAGAAAAAGAGGAGATGTATTCCTTGGGAACCGAAGTGGGGTTGTCACAGTCTATTGGTTGTGCAACATCTTAAATAGATGTTGCACCATTGACTGTGATGATTCTTGGACCCTGTTTTTACCTAAAAGTGGTGAAAACACGGGCTGTTTCACTTGCTAGCACCAAGGTTCAGAGAATTCACAATGGAACTGGCTTGAACGCCACCAATTTAAGGTAAAAACACCTACGTGAAGTTTAAAAGTATGAGAAACGGCACCATTTGCCTTTAGATATCTCTAAAAAGGGGCCCCTGAATGTCTAATTGAACTTCATATTATGTGCATACTGTGCAGCTTATGACAAGTGAAGTTGGACCTTTAACTAGAGATGCTTCTTGCCAATCTGCTAATTACAACTTTAGCATACCTTTAAAATATGAAGAGCATGAATAAGATCTCAAAATCTCAGATGCTTTTGGTTTAACCCTCCCATCACTGCCTTAAAATATGTACCAATCTTCACTATCCCACTCTACCAACACCTAAAAAGACAAACCTTCTTACAGATTCATTCATTTAAACGTTCTGCAGTTTAGCTGCCTTAAATTTGATACTTTCCCGAACAAACTAACTCTAAAAATCTTTGTATGAGTAGATTCAGCTCGCCATTTGAATAACGTCAATGCAGATATTTCGTTGGGGACACTGACACCTATGTTAAGAGCTTTACAAAGCATTCTGTCACTGGGAAAATCTATTGCAATTACAGCAAAATTTTCCTCGATTATTCCTCAAATTGCACGAATGTCGCCTCCCGGAAGCTTTGCTTTCTAAACTGCTGCTGGCCCATTAGTAATTCAGCCAGCTCGAGAGGGAAAAAAATGGTTGAGTCAGGTAGTGTTATGAAATATTTAGTTGGATTCTCCTCCATCGGTCTCCTGCCAGTATGACAGCTGTCTCCCAGTTCCTGCTCTGCATCGCCGCCCAGTTTACCAGATAGTGGGGAGACTGCAGTCAGGAGAGATAAGATCGTATCAACCTAGCCTTGCATACTTCAGCGTCTCCGAAACTTGGATGCATAAGAGAAATGACCCACTAAAACACAGATTCAAGTTTCCTGCTCCCTTTTTCAAAGGATCCTTTTCATTTCTGGCTTTGCGATGGATAATTCATCAGAGTAAATGGACGTTGCACTTAAGACGTTCCTCAGTTTCCAGCCCCACCCCAGCCTCTTTTCTCCCACCTCTCTATCACGTCCTGGAGCCAAGTTGTTCAACGGTGGCAATGCGGCAACTGGTGCCTCCTGGCTCCCCCCTAATATCACCCACCGCCTCCCCCCCTCTGAAGCAATCAATCTCTCCTCTCGCTCCTCTCAGCTCACTTGCTTCTCTCTCTGTTTATTGCACTGTGCTGCCGATGTGATGAGAAAACAATGGAAGGCATAAAAAGGGCAGCAGAAGGGTAATCTCATATTTGGAGTGAGCGGGAGGTGCGTGTCCGCAACACGAGGGGCAAACTGGGAAAAAATAATCACTGCTGCAAGACTTGCCTCATACCTGAGCTCCTTCTCACAGCCCAGATTCTTCTCAATTACAACAAAACAACTTATCCTCCCTCTCCTCCCCCTCCACCTCTCTCCTCCTCACACCAGGAAAGCTCTGTCGTGGCGATTATCCTTTCCAAGTCCGGCTATTTGTATGTGCCAGAACTGAATGTATTGGAGAAGAGGAGAGGCGGTGGGTAAGTGGAGGGAGGTTGGATGGGGGCAGGGCACGGCTTTCATCACATATGAGAGGAAAGACAAAACAGCAGCCAAGAAACCGAGAGAGAGCGAGCAAAGATTTTCTGAATCGCAAAGGAGCGTCATGGAGAAGAGGAGGACGGAAGCGAGACTGAATGAGCCATTCTGCTTCACATCTCCCGCCAGATCCCTCTCATCTCTCTCGGTCTGTCTTTCTCCCCCCTCCGTCCAACTCTCCATCCCTCGCAGGCTGAATCTATAATGAATGTTTCTATTGCGCAGCATGGCAGGGTGTGGCGACCGCTGATATTTCACACAACGGGGTTCAATTTCATCCCGTGCGCTTCAGATTTGTGGAGAACAAGAACTGTGTTTTGCCTAAAAATAAAAGCAACTGAAGGGCTGCTGGTGAACCTACCAGGTTGTCGCAGACATACACGCCTCTCAGGGAAGCTTCTTCTAAAAATCTCAGACTTGCAAGTGCGAATAATGCTACTTATTATAAATAACAGGGAGAAAAGAGCAAACGAATGAAAAACTTTACAGCACGAATCATTAAAAAAACCCATTTGAAGCAAAAATCCAAGAGGAAGAGAAGATGGAGAGCTTCCTACTATGCTTAAAACCTCACACTGCAATGTTTATGAATAACTTTCAGGCTATTAATACTCAATATAAACCATTTTGACTCCAAGATCAGTGATCTGTCAATGATTGATTACTGCTAGCTGGTAAAATGTAGTGTACTTGTTTTTATTTGCGTCACATAAAAGCATGTGAGCCTAAAAAGCAGCCACACTCCCAAGTATCCCCCCTAAAAGCGACGCAGATCCGACTTCAGATAAGTTTAAGACAATTGGTCACAGGGCTCCAAATTTCCCAGCAGAGGAAAAACGTGGGTTGGACTTTTTTACCACAGCCCTCCCACTGCCAAGCCATTCTACCCAGAAAACACCGCTGCTCTCAACGAAAAACAGCAAAAATGTTACAAAATAGCTCAACAACATGGGTTTCTCCCTGTAGGGTGAGCATGAGTAATGGGGAAATTACTTCATATGTCTTTTCACGTAAGAAAACTCAAAGTATCAAGAGTATTTTGGGCATTTTTTTTGACAAAAACAGCCCCGCAGCAATTCAAACGGTTTCTCAGTTCTAACGGTTTTATTTCCACAACTGCAACGTCGCAGCTAATAACGTTAGCCGGCGAAACTTTGACAGAACAAGCGTTTGAGTACATCCCGTTATGTAACCGGACACCGAGCCCGTTTGAAGGCGCTGAAGCATCTTTGTGAGCGATGGAAACTTATTTCCTCGCGGTGAAGTTATCCCCACCGAGAGCCGAAGTGAGTGGAAAAAGGGGGTCTCGAGCTCGGGGGGAGTTTCGAACACGGAAGTCATCTGGTGCTTTGAAGCAGCAGGCATTTTGAGAGAAAAATGAGGCTTGTTGCTTTTTTCTTCACACATGTGATCTTCCGCCTCCCCCCCCATCACAACATCAACATCGATAAAGTAAACCACTTGTTCTAACGGTCAACATTTAAGTCCATCTTTTTCCCATCATACATCTCACTGTCTCAACATGCGCAGCATCTACGAAGTCAAACAAAAGCGAGAAAAATTTATACTCACTCCTCTTCCCATGGTTGCTCAGATGTGGACTTTCTTCCCAGTTCAAGTAAAAATTGAGAAACTAAAATCCACCTTAAAATTATTTACAATTTAAAAAAAATATATATTAAAACAAAACAAAACTCGTGGATGTGTCCGTTATCTTTTTATTATTTTTTTTTTGTTTTTATTATTTTTTTTTAATCTTCAGCACGTGTCACTCCTCCAGCACGCACATCCGAGCTCGCGAGCCGCCGCGGCAGTTCCTCCAATACTTATAGACGGCGTTCCTTCCATTGTGACGTCGACGGCATTTGCCATGGTAACCCCACGGATGGAGGCGGGGCGTCCTCCAGTATTGAGAGCGTTTTTTTCTTTTTTTTCTTTTGCACAGTTTGACATGCAACACCCACAAAACACACATCGTTCACTCTGGATCGACACATTTATTGGGATTAAAAACAAATATCAGTGTTCAATGATCAGAATTAGTGTTTGAAGAAGATATTACAGAATGATTGTAAATACACAAAAAGGTGAATGATGCAGCACTTTGACAGAAATGTTATGATGCATTTTTTTTCCCACAATAAACACCATGTACATGCACAACATCACACACAACACAGCTGAAAGTTCTGCATGCTCCTAATGTCTGTTGTGACTGTGTTAAATGTAAAATGACTGATTATTATTTTAAAGGAACAGTTAAAACAGTGGGGAAAGCTGTTTAGCTTAGCTTAGCTTAGCTTAGCTTAGCATAAAGATTTAAAACAGGGTTATAAAGCTGTCCAACTCACTGATTAATATGTTATATCCTGTTTGTTTGATTTGTACATAAGACATGTAAAAATAAAAACAACTTGCCAACAAATCTTTCCTACCATCTGGTGACATTTCAACTGTTTCCAGACAAAAACAAGTTTGGCACACACTGCAAAACTGAACTGCAGTTTGTTAACTTCAGTGTTTGCAAGTTTTAAACTAGCTGCATCCCTGTTTTTCCAGTCTTTATGCTAAGCTAAGCTAAGCTAACGAGCCGGCTACTCTTGTCATTCATCAAGGCATCGGTCATCTTATTTCATGTCTCCAAGAAAGCACATTTCCAAAAATGTGCATATACTGCTTTGAACTTTAAGTGTACTCTTTTACTATGAAAAGACAGACCCATCCCCACCCATCACTTTCATACACACACACACACACACACACACACCCTTATGTACACCTCCAATTCATCTTCACCTCACCCGGTTTAACAGCTGGGTTCGCAGACACCTCCCTTCCCCTGCTGCTTTGACACGGTTGCTGCATGCTGATAGCAAGCAGCCAACGTCTGAACCCTCTTCTCCGAAATCCAAAGCTGCAAAAGCAGATTTATCTTTAACACTGCCATCACTGTACTATAGATACACTTCTTGAGGTGTAGATGCGCAGCAGCAGTGCAATACACGCCAGCTAAGGATTTAAAACCACTGACAAATAAAAGAAGAGTATCTGTAAAGTTGTTTTGTGATACAAATAGGTATAAAAGTGCAGTTGGAGACAGCGCAGCATGTGATGGCCTCTTCCAACTCTGGGGGCCCCTGAAAGTATCCCCCCTCTCCTCCTATAGCAGCGCCCCTTACATTGTTTCTCTAAACATATTTCTGTCTTTCCTGTCACTGGGCCACAAATAGCGGCACCCTGAATCCCTGCTAATTATCAGAGATGGAAGTTGTAGGGGTTTCTCATGCAGAGACCCCACCAATTCTCACGCTGCAGCCATTCTAGCAAGTTTAGCAGTACTGTCCCCCTGCAGCAGCACCCTTGTGGCCGTTTGCATCTGTTCCAGGAGCTCTTAAACCCTTTCATCCCACAACACAAATGAGAGATTTAGCCTTTCATCCCTGGATCTGAGCCTGAAATTAGAAACATTCAGCCACTTGTTGTGCATCAAACCCACAGAAGAGGAGGTTCAGCCTCACCTGCATCGCGCAAAACTCCACCAGAGCTTATTTTAAATATTTGCTAAATGTAACAAATTCCTGTCATTGCTCTCCTGTCTGCAGCTTTAACCGGCTTTATCAGCAGCCTGTAATAGATCACATTTTGTAAGCGACCTTTTCAACCATGAAGAAGACCCGGGGCAGGCAGGATGAGCCCGCCGCTGGAGTGCCATTGTACCCTAATAGGTGGACTGTGTGTCACTCACTGTCTGGCTCCCTGTGTATTCTAACAGACCTTATCAGTTGGCCTGGAGAGTACTCGGCATCAACTGACAAGATAAACCTGTGACGGATCAAACGGCGACGGCGAGATTTCACTGCGAGGCTTCAGCGAGGACCTCATCTTCAGCTCTCACACGTGCTGGGTGTGTGATTACCTACACGCCCCTTCTTTTATCCGTTGAACCTCTTTTCTAAAGCAAGATGCAAATGGAAAAAAAAATTGCAGAGCAAACAAAATCACGAGTGCACAAACAAAACCACAAGTGTACCTAATTCGCAGATGGACACACAGCAGCAAGCCCTGGCACTGTGTGTGTGTGTGTGTACATATGCTCATGCATGTACTGTACATGTGTAAATGCATATATGTGGAGTAAACATGCTGTATTTTTGTTTTGCTGCGTGCGCTCACATCCATGCATGTGCCATCGGTGTAGCTTGCGTGTTGTCAGTATCCCTCTATAAATAGCCTAGATTTTATTTAGATGTTGGAGAGAGGGGGGGGTAGAGAGAAAGAGGGCTCTCAAATGTGTTGCCATAGCAACAGGCACGTTCGGGGGCCCTGCTTGTGAACGAAGGATGAAGGCATGATAATGTTAGTGTCTGTCTGCTGCCTCTTTCTTCCCCCCTCCGCTCAGTTCATCTCATCTGAATTGCTTTACAGGCATGACAATTCATCAGAAAGAATATTAACAAAGCAGCGAGGAAGAACCCACAAACACTCAATGCTTTCAAACCATAATATGATGATTAATTACACGTCTTGGAAATGTGCGCTACAAAACGCCAATATTTGTAGCTGTCTCGCTCCGACTCTTCCTTCCTGATTTGTCGCATCGACTCACTTTTGTCATCATCCATCAACCTCCTTCTCCATCTCTTTCCTATCTCTTCCTACGTTCTCCACATCCCTCCATCCTTTTGTCTGCAGACTTTGGCTGTGTGTCTTACACTAGCACCCTCTGCTGTAAAAGAAATCACCTGAGAAATTGGAGAGAAAATAGCCTGAGACTCTCAACGGTTCCATTCAAAGCTGAATGAGGCAGTTTGCACCATTTTCACTGATTAAAAACCATCCTTTTTGGTGATATTCTGCCGACAAGTGTTTCCCGAGGGTGTGTGAAGCAGGCCATCTATGACCAAGTTGGTATGACGATACTGTGTGTATACACACACACACGCGCACACACACACAAGGGGTTGAGGGAGAAGGGGGCGTGCATAATGAGCGGAGTAAACACACAGTAGATAGCACTAGAGTGGGTTCAGTTAATTTTCACTGAGGGCCTCTTTGCATTAGCAGTGAACAGAGCAATGCATAGCAAACACTGCTGGGGCAGACTGGGGCTTGAGATAATGGACACACACACACACACACACACACACAAACTGCTATGACAGGGTTTTTTCTTAATATCTGGCAGGTAAAGCTAAATCTTGGGAAAACATGATAAAAAAAGTAAGGCCGGACTGATATGAGATATTTGGGCCTGACGACAACACTGATATTAGGGAGCAAGAAAAATCTGAGTTCCGATGTATCGGCCAATATCAGCTGAATTCGGTTGTCAGATACTTGTGATGAAGATATGTAATTAAGGCAGGATATCTTACATTTTAACAAACTTTATCCCAAACATCAGTGCTCTGAAAAGTAAACACTTCACTGGTTGATTATCAAATAACGGACCGCCATCTGCTGGACAAACTATGCAATTACACCATTTTAAATCACTAGTCTAAGCATTTTTTTTGGCATTAAAAAGCAGTTGTACTGTAATATCGGCGCATATCAGAGAACATATACGCTGATATCCGTACATCTGAAATAGGCTGATATGACTATATCAACAAACTGGGATATTGTTGGGACCCCGAAAAAGGGGTAAAACTCCATGAAGCAGCAGAAAATACAGACACAGTTGGCGCATGATTTGATAAGATAATGATAACAGAAAATTCACTCATTTCGACTGTGATGATCAGTTAGTTTTGTCACAAATGCACACAGCACATCTAACACCTGAATTTAATTAAAGTTTTCAGTTTTTGATACAGAGGTGCAAAAAATTGGTAGAACTTGCAATGAAGCTGGGTTTTTTTGTTTGTTTTTTACTTTGTATGCGACTAATATCATACTTAAGTCACTTCTAATGTGTATTTCTTATCAAAAACATATAAGTTTATTTGCAGAGTGTGATAACTCTCTCTCTGTCTTTATCATCTCTTCGCATCAAGCCCCAGAACTAAAGTTTAGGAACTGTCGAGGTGGATAATCCCACTGCATGGGTCACCGGACCTGACTCACTCACTGCTACATACTTACTGGACCCTGAAACAACATCCTGCATCAAATCCCTGAAATGTTGTTTTCCTCCCTGGCGTGTCAGAGAAGAGTGCAAAGTGAAGAAACAAACTTCCAAGCAGCATCAATGTACAATATTAGAGACACGTTTTATTGTGAATGAGATATACATCAAGATATTCTTAATTTATCCATGCTTTGTGTTTTTGAGGGTCTGACCAACATCTCAGACAAATATGTAACATGGCAGTAGATGACGATGAAACACTGACTTTCCAATCCATGAATGTGTCGTATGGACTCAGTAGTACGTTTCCTGCTCCACCCAACCTAGAAACCAAAGAAGACAGAATTAGGGACATGATTTGGGGTCTAAATTCTCCTCTTCCTGTGCCAAAAGACGACTTTAACGGGTTGGTCGACTTGGCTGAAGCTTTTAACTTTGCAATCAGGCTGCAGGGTGATATCATCCCTCATGATGGCTGACAGTGATTGGAAGAAAAAAGACCGGATGAGGGAGCGACGGTGAATTTAGAGCCAGCGCCGCCAGGACTTTCTTGATGATGCCATTCTGAGACGTGTCCTGCAGGGACGTGGAGGTTGTGGCATTTTTGTCTGGCAGTCGCTCATGAGAGGGTGATATCATCCTCGAAGTCAAATTTACGACTGAAAGGAAAAGCTGGCCCTAACCTGACCCGGTCTCAAACAACAGGAAGAGCTGTAGTCTGGGTTGTATCAGTTGTTTTGCGCACAATCAAACAAGCGTGCATCAGAAGTGCAGTCTGAGGTGTGGATGCTTTAATTATGTGGTTTAGCATGTTCTCGCTACGCAGCTAACACTGTGAGCGCTTGTTTCACGGGAGGCTTTAAACCACTGAGCTGGAATTAAGTTTTCCACTGTTGAGTGAAAATGTATTCAGCTCAGGGTTAAAATAAAAGCTGATTGAAAAGATTTCGTTTGAGTTACGTTATTCAAATTAATCCTTTGCCCGTATTTACTTAACATATTTTGAAACTGTGCCAGTTTAACTTGTATTTTCTGTCTGATTGGAACATATTATTCACCATGGATGGGCAATGGGGTGTTCACTGATGTGTGCTGCGGGGCTCAGATGTGGCAGATAAACACACACACTGAAACACAGCTGCAGCAGAGCCGGCCCTGCATACAGGTTCTGCTCAGCTCCGTGGGTGGAACGAGGCATTAACAAAGGCAGGGTTGAGGGTTCAAATCCCACTGGGCTCTGCCATCTGCCACAGTTCACTGGTCTGTGTGGAGACGCAGTTGTGGCAGGGATGACAGACACACGCACACACAAAAATAGACACGGGGAAAACACACAGCTCGTGCTAAACCCACACACACTGTGTGCACATGTTGTTCCCTAGCCTTGTAATACATTATTCACTGCTATGAAATTGCTTTTGCTTTCTTACTTATCATCGCACCACGAGGGGAGGGATCGGTGTTAACATATTTACAGTGACAACCAAAATGTATTTTCTGTGTTAGGTGTTAGGTAGCATTAGCATCTCTAAAAATTTACAGAATTTCAATGACATTTGATGGAAACAGGCCAATAAAGTGTTTTTTCAAACTGGCATTTTGATAATTCATATCTGCATCAAAATAAAACTTCTGGTGTCATGGCAACGCTGATTATTAACCAGTGTGTGAAGAGAGACTTGTTGCTGTCTTGCAAAAAAATATATATCTCCAAAAAGTCAACTTCCTGCTTAGAAAACCAGCCTTTTTTTGCAGCGGTGTTTCCATCAAACCAAATGTTTTTAATGGTTTAAGTTGCTTATAAAGTCATCAAAGAGACGATTAATCCCTCAGTTTATATGAAACAATCTAAATCACAGAACAGAATTTGGACAGTATTGAGATTTAAAAAGCTGAATCTGATTTTCTCATTTGCCCAAAATGAGAAAATCCTGTCCTGCTCATCCTCCTACATTCACTTCCAAATTCAGAGAACAGAGGCAGACGTGAAACTGAAAACCTTCAGCGGCCTCAGGGAGCAAAAGGAGGGAAGGAGGGAAGATCTTACCGCCTGGGTTGCGTCTGAGGATATATCTTCTGGCTTCATCGTAGAGGAAGATGAGGAGGGAGTAAGGGAAGGCACAGAACCACCAGCATGGCCTAGAACACAGACAAACAGAGAGAGAGTCACAACCTGAATGTGACAAAACAGAAAAAAGTGCTCTTTGCGAGCTGTTGAAGAAGTGGAGAGAGTTTTTCGGCTTTATGGTGCATTCAAGGTTCCCTAAAAGCACATGAAACGCTTTGGGGGCGAACGTTAGGGCTGGAGATGCACTCTGTCGATGTGTTAATCGCTTCGAGAGTCCTCTCTGCAGACAGTAATGAATCTGCTGAAAATCTCTATAATGCATTGAGGTTTTTAAATGATACTTTAACTTGTGGGCTGCTGCTGAGTGTGTTTTGTCGACGTATTTGCTGAAAGTGAAGCAGACTGGCTTCAAAATGTGAAATCACTTTTGAGAGATTTAAAAAGCCCTGACTTTACGCTTAATTGATTACTTTCTGATTATCTTTCTAAAGCAGTAAGTACTTTTTCATGTCTTAGCTTATTATAGATTGTGAGACAGAGAACCTCAGATGTAGTGAAAGGACCCAAAAAAAGAGAACAAAGCAAAGCAGAAATGGCAGAAATAAGGACAGGAAGACAAAACACTCAAAGTGAGGAGGAGAAGCTGAGGGTAGTTGAACATCGTTCACCTTCGGGAGAAGGGTGAGTGGGTGAGTGAGGAGTTTGACAAAAAGAGGAGAGGAGGCAGAAGCATTAGGAGCAGAGAAACAGGCAGGGAGGAAGAGAGGAAAGCAGCACTTGAAGGAGACGCAAAACAATAATGAGGGGAAAAAGACGAGATTTCAGCTGCATGTGAAAGTTCCGAGCTAATGAGCTTAACGTGGCCTCACTGCTTTCTCTCTCCCTCTGTTGGGCGAAGAATCTCATTAGCAGAGCAGCTCTTCTGCTTCATTTTACCTCTGAAGTGGAAATTAGCGGTGACACTTGGTATTATCCACCTTTTTTTAACCTGATAATAAAACTACAACAGCACTGATAAAACTTTATCATCAGGAAATCCAAGAAAAACAATGCACAAGCAGTGGCTGCACTGAGTGACGAAGAGCAGAGAATGTCGGTGAATCAATATAAAAACAAATTTTTTGGATTTCCTTTTTAAAGGGGATAACTTTAAAAAATATTACATGAAAATAAACAGAGTATTCACATGGAAAATAAGGGCATGAGCAGAATGCATGATTCTTACACCCTGCATCCTTTATTCTACATCCTGAATGCTTTTCTGTATTAGATAAGATGGATAATATTCCCCTGCGCAGAGTGTTTTTATTCCGTATGATAAAAACACATGCTAATCTTTAGTCTCTGTGCAAGTGTGAGGGTTTTACTCACTTAAGAGGGTACATTCTGAGGGCGACGTCCATGCCTGGGCAGTATGACAGGAAGGCAGCCAGAGCTGTCTCCTCAAATAGACCGAAAATGAGGATTCGGTTCCTGTAAAGGCAAAGGTTAACCACAGTTAGAAGATCTTGCTTGTTATGTTAATAAAATGAAAAGACATAAATTCTCTGCGTGCACTTACTTCATTCCCTGCTGCAGGATGGAGTTCCTCCTGGTCTTACAGATGATCAGATCGGCCCACTGCACGATCACGATACTGGCGAAGAAAGCTGTGTGGCAGGTGAACTCTACGATCTTTCTGCGCTCGTATGTCTGATGGATAGAAAGTTCAAATAAAGATGAGCACATTTTACTCTTCTTTTCTGTTCTCCTCTGGGAAATTTTTCTGTTTTACTCTTCTTTGTTTAAAAAACAAACAAACAAACAAACAATGAAGTGTGAGATACTAATCCACAGTTGTTTTAGCTAAACTGAACAATGAATGGATGGGTACCAGCAAACACATTTTGAGCTACCTTAAAAAAGGTCCGCCTAAAAAAAAATCTAAATTAGTTTGTAGTGTGAGCTATTTTTAGAATATGTTGCAGGTTTACTTTGCTGTCAGACAGACCCTGTTGTTTGTTTTCCTTTTGGCAGAACTGTTTTTCTCCGTTTCCTGCCTAGGGACTACGGATGAAAATGAGCTTATAACTAACTCTGGTACTGCTAAAGAGCCGCGCATTGTCCCTGTCAAACAAACAAATAAAACAGAATAAATAAACAGACAACAAAGACTGCGTTAGACTTTCTGATTGTTCTTCATTTTGACGGACAAGTACGAAAAAAATCCATCTTAACTGATTACTATCCATCACTGTAATATTTTGTTTGTTTGTTTTTTTTAAATGATAAGAAGTAACAAATTTCAATCATTTTTATTTAAATAAAGTAAACATATCAACCTATAAATGAAGCATTTAAGCCGTGGCATGAAGAGAAAGGCTGAACAGCTGTCAACGAGCGTGTGCTCACTTTTCATGTAGACACACATTCACACTGTGTTAAATTCGGCACATCCCTATTTTTCTTTATGGACTTTTCCTGCTGTATGAACTTGATAAAACACCACACTAAGCAGATGAATGATTTTTCCCACACAGTGACAGCAGAGGCCACCAAAAACATTGTGCCATTGTGTGTAAACAGGCAAATGAACAATGCAATTTTACAAAATTAGACCATTACATTTAAATCATGAACAAACCACTGACAAAAAAAGTTAGCTGAATTTGACTGAACTGAGCTGCTGTGGCCTGAACTCAAACCTTCCTCCTGGTTCATATGGATTTAAACTCTTCGCTCGCTTGTGTGTAATCAAATGCATCAAGCGTGATCGCTGTAGAGGCGACCGTCATCAGGTTTTGTGTTTTTCTCTTGGACAAACAACTTCTAATCAGCATTTTAGTTTTGTTCTGGAAGCTGACGCTGTGCTCTGCTGCTACA
>JAQFJA010062530.1:0-16372 GCA_029874485.1 Naso brachycentron | reverse complement strand
CATTAGACAGCCCCCAAGTGAAACCACATACATCCATACACTCTTGCAGTATTTCAAAGATATATTTCCATGAGAGGTATCTCAGGAAAATAGTAAGTAAAGTTTCGGTGATATATCTCATAAGGTTTATCTGGAAAAAAATGCGTTCCTGGGCTCGTTGTTATTTCCAATATTTGGTGAACAGTGAATGAAGACTGTATGAGAGACTGGTTTAATGTGCTATAGATGAATTTGGAGACATGGTTTCATGAAGCAGAACAGTTGATGCTGAAAAACTGAAAACAGCCCCTGAAAACATTTGGTGTCATTTTTTTGTTTAGATATTCATGACTTAAGATAAGATCAAATAATCTTTATTGATCCCCAGAGGGGATATTCAGGTGTCACAGCAGTACAGGGACAGAATAGGTGGTAACGTGTAGAGTTAAGAAGAATATGTAAAAATAAATACATGCAAAATAAGAATAAGAATTAATAAGTAAAAATAAAATAAATAAATAAATCTTGTGCAAGTAATACTGTTACATGAGGTAAAGTGCAGATTCCGGACAGTTAACAAAGTGACAAATGATGAGATAAAGTGACATGGTATGATATATTCCAGCCAGTTGTGTAAAGTGACAGTATGATATGCATACATGATATGACATACAACATACAAACACGAAATGGCATGATGACATGTCATGATGATAACATGATACATCGTGATACAACATGATTGCATGGAACTAGAATGACATGATGTATCAGTAAGTTGCAGCTGTTCAACCTAAGAACATGAATGTGTACAGGTGCAAGGTGCGTGGAGGGGGGGCGCAATTTAGAGCATGTCAGACTGTCGCTTCTGCTGCTGTTATACAACCTGATGGCAGTCGGCACGAAGGAGCGCCTGAAGTTTTCAGTTTTGTACCTGGGTGGGATGATGTGGTGACTGAACGAGCTGAACATGTGCTACAGCTCATCATGGAGAGGGTGAGAGGGGTTGTCAAGAAAGGCCTCAATTTTGTCCCTCATCCTTCTCTCAGCCACTGTCTCTAGTTTGTCCAGTTCCAGTCCAACCACAGAGCGGGCCTTCCTCACCAGCTTGTTGAGTCTCTTGGCCTCACAGGTCTTAATGCCACCTAACCAGCATACCACAGCAAAGAAGAGCGCACTAGGCACAACTGATTGATAAAAGATTTTCAGGAGCCTGTTACAGACTTTGAAAGATCTGAGTCTCCTCAGGAAGAACAGCCTGCTCTGTCCTTTCCTGTCCCGTTTATTGTTGTTGTTTACCCTAAGGTACTCGTATGAGTCTACCCTCTCCACTTCCTCCCCCTGGATGGTGACTGGGGTAGGGAGCCTCCTGTTCCTCCTGTAGTCTGCCACCGCCTCCTTGGTCTTGCTGATGTTGAGCTTTAGCTGGTTGCTGTTGCACCATGCAACAAAGCTCTCTATCATCAGTGATCATCATCGCTGATGCATCCAACAATGGAGGAGTCATCAGAACTTCTGGAGGTGACAGAAACCAGAGCTGAAGTGGAAGTCTAAGGTGAAGAGAGTGAAGAGGAACTGTGCCAGAACAGTCCCCTGGGGTACTCCAGCTTAGCTTGTCACTACCTCAGAGACACACCCGTCCACTCTGACGTACTGTGGCCGGCCAATGAGATAGTCCAAGATCCAGGCTGTGATATCAAGGTGCAGTTGCATATCAGTCAGCTTGTCCCTCAGGAGACTTGGTCGAAGGCACTGGAGAAGTCAATGTGTGGCTGATATGCAAACTGCAGTGGGTCTTAGTAAGCAGTGTCCTCAGGTGTTTAAGCACCAGCCTCCCAAATGTCTTCATGACGTGAGTCGTGAGTGCCACAGGTCTGTAGTCACTGAGAGTGCTGGCACATGTTTTCTTTGGTACTGGGATGATGCAGGAGGTCTTCCACAGGTCAGGCCCCTTCTTCAGCCTCAAGGAGAGGTTGAAAAGGTGCAGAAAGATTCCTACCAGCTGCCCAGCACACACTTTGAGGACCCTTGGGCTAGAAAGAAACTTAAAAAGAAAGTTCATGTAGAGCAAAAAAGTCTTAGGACCAGATCCACAAAGATGGACCTACTGATAGCACCATGACTTGTGAGAATTAGCATGTGCAATCTTCCCAGTTTTAGCTCCCTATCCACACAAGAATTTGTGCCAATCATATGCTGGTGCTAACATGCCCACAAAGTTTGACAGGTGAGCCCAATCTGCCCTCCTTTTGCTTTAAATTGAGTGATTCAGTCTTTTCTTCATATTTCAAAACACAGACTAGTTCATAATGGACACACACATTACATTTTGCAGAAATATAATAATATATAATAATAATAATAATAATAATAACAATAATAATACATATATATAAAGAGAGAGAGAGAGAGATAAAATGTAAATTACATGCATGCAAATGGGACATGTGCAGCTAGGAGTGGCAGTGCAGTTTGTGTGCATTTCGCCCTTTGTGCCTGCTTTGTGGGTTGCAAGCTATTTTTTTCCCTCATTTGCAGGTTTAGTGGTCGCAAAAACAGCATAATCCATTTGTGGATCTGGCCCTTAGATTTTAACTGTCAAAACTGCAGCTAATTTGCCTTATCAGGACTGCGTGGCTGTTTAGTGATCTGATTAGACTCACAATGTATGGGGAAACACCACTTTAATCAAATTCTGATTGTAATGTTACAGTATGAAGGGAACACTGGAGACATGCGTCTCTGTCATGTAACTAGTAGAGATTATTTTGTGTTCATTTAGGAACCCGCACTCATAGTATCTTAATAATTATAAAAAGGTTCGGAGTGCCTTTGGGGCAGGAGTCATTCAAGAAAAAGATAATTATCAAGTGTAAAGTCCGCCTAAATATAAAATTTAACTCCACAGCCTCCAGTAGATGCATTGCCTTTTTAATGCAATGGCTCGAGTGAGCAGGTCAACTTTTTGGTCTGAGTTTAAAAGTTTCTATTGGATGTCCCATTCTGCTGGATGGATTTTCATTAAATTTAATTCATAATATTCATGGTCTCCAGAGAATGAATCTGCATGACCTTGTGATCCTCTTTTTAATCTTAATAGTTGTTAACGATGGTTTTGTGTCAGTCCTTGGTCCCTAGAGGATTAGTCCTGTGTGTTCTGTGGAACCACCATAAGCAATATCTGAATGCAGCATCTTCAAGACCATTTGGTGCAATGACATTAACTTGGTTCCACGCCAAAGGAGCAACACCAGCATTAGGTGAAAATGTTAATTAGCCCAAAACAAGTTGGATGATACTTCCATCCGCCTCACATGTACTGGTTGGTGTAAAAAAAAAAAAAAAAAAAAGGCCACCTGAACTAACCTAGGTTACCAGTGCCTCCACACTCACCAATCTAAAAAATGACTGGTGCAACCAGGACTGAAGTTTGCTTAAGGCAGGAAGGGAAGAGATGTGTCCTGTGGTCATTTGCAAAGAGCGGCTATGCTGTGTTAAGTCATAGTTATGAAGAGCCCGTGGAAAAAAACAAAGGCCAAGTCAGGGTAGGATGAATCTTGCAATAAAAGCATTGAAATTCATTTTAAAGCAGACAGGTCTATGTAACTTAGAATGTTAAAACTAAACTTAACCCTAAGTAATTTCAAATATCAAGAATGCAGGTATCATTCAGGGGAGCATGTACCATTTGTAAGATACTCTTCGAATGTAAATTTAACCTAAATTAAGTAATATCTTTCTGTGTATGGGCATTCAGTATGTAAATGAGGTGTGTTTCACTCCAGCAGAACCATCTCTCACCTGGCCGTGCGTGATTTCTGTGTACATACAAGCATCTGCCTGCCTGCCTTGATCCCTCACTAACGTGTGTTCTCTCTTTGTGAGGCCTCAGGCATCCACCTCCCTTAGGTTTACCAGAGGAGGAGTGTAATTGGGAGCAGCATGCAAGAGTGCAGAGTGTCAGGGAATCAGCAAGCCAGGCTGCTGTAGCCAGTAATACAGGATCAGAGCCAGATTAGGAATGCAGAGGTCCCTGGGCACAATTTGTTGGAGGGCCCCCCCACCTCCACACACACACATACATACACACACACGTGCACAAAATCAAGGTTTGGTATTATAGACTGCTATTTGCTGGAGACACCTGTAGTTTATCAAGATTTACACCTACATGGTACAGCCCATATGATTACAAAGAAGGACAAATTCAGCACCTGTACATTTCCTCCATCATACAGGATTTACACATAATTATAACAATGCTTTCCTGGGCCAGCAGCAACAGTATCAAGCCATCAACATATATATCATTACCATTTGAAAACACACACTGCTTCACCTCCACTAATCCAGATTGTGGATTCAGATTAGGGCTGCATGATATCAGGAAAACTTGCAGTATACGATAATGGTGTTGAATATTACGATGACAATATAATTAATGATAATTAAATATGTAAGTTTACATTTTTTTGTCATAAGTTTTTTTGTGGTTTACATACAAACATTAAACTTTATAACATTTACAATTAAAGAACTAGTTTAGAGTTTTATGTCTTTCTGCGTTTAATTTGTGCTGCTAACAGACTCCAGACAGTGTGAGTGTGTGTGACAGACTGAGCAGCAACCCAAAATTCATGACAGTGTAACCTGTTTGAAGGCTTGCAACAGTAACTACGTTCCCGGTTTTACACTCTAGTGCGACATACACTGATTACGTTACCTGCCCACCTGCGACCCAGGCCTCATTTTGCCTTTTTTAAAAATCAATAATGTCACTGTTGGACAGACTGAAGATCTCGCAGCTGTGCAGCAGCAGCAGCAGCAGCTGAGGCTGCACAGAGATGCTGAAGACACAGGCTGTGACATTTCACTGGTAATATGATGAGAGTACAGAGAGTTGACCGGCCGGACCGTACAATGGCAGATGATTGAGTTGTCAAAGTGAAACGAGACAGCACCTACTTCATAGTATATTGGATGCTGATAGAGAAGCTGAAAACTTGACTGAAAGAGAAGCAACGGGATAAACGTAGTTTGTTACCTGTCACTTGCATCCATCCAATGGGTCTGCTCTTATTCCATTAACGTTCCTTTCACAGATGGTATAAAAGTACTCCCATACATATTTAAAATTGATCTGCTGTCAAAAAATGCTGAAAATTCCTGCTGTTTTGCACTACAAACACATTTCAATCAGGATAGACTAATAAGAATAAAAGAGAATGACAGGTTTGAAATGAGATCGAGTTTATTGTGCTCAGAAAAGTAGTCTTTGGTGCTTAGAACCCAAGGGAAGATCATCTAGGAAGCGGCTTCATGGTTTGGATGCTTCCTATGAAAAGAGAACTCCCCCGGAGCCTTGACACTGGTGGTGGAGAAGGGAGATGATGTTTCATGAGGTAGAACTTCAGAAGAAGCTTGATTGAAGACGCCAGTTTCTTGACTGAGGTGGTGGAGAGGTGGAGGTGGGCTTCGCAAAACTTTTCGGGCTGAATGACAGCAGAGAGAGAGAGCACTTTTAAATTCAACGACTAATGACTGATTGGATGAAAAGAGAAAGGGTGGCAGATTGTGATTGGATGAAGAGGATGATGAGTAGTGCAGCGTAGTGATAGCGGGAAATGCGTAGTGACTTAGAGGGCATGCGCAAAGAGACAGTCTTCCTGACTGAACTTCAGCTAAACTTCATGTTTTATGCGCGTACACTTTATAAAACTCGTGTTCAATTTATATTACACGTGTGCGTTTTAGAAATAATAAACACATCTGTGTCACCTCCTGGGCTCCGTTTGAAAGTGAGCACAGTGAGGACCAAGAGTCTTCAGACTTTCTAACAGCTCTTTGAGGCTGTAGTTACGCACAGCAGTACACACACTGACAGGGACATGCTACTAACATGTTCTCCTTTAGCAGGTTTACAGTTAACTTTTAATTCAACAATATATCTGATCAGTAAGTTGTTTACCAGTTAAGATGTTTGAACTCAGAAACCCAAATGTCATACTAGCCACTGACAAAATCAAGGCATCACCAAAGTCATTATGGCTCATGTCCTGGCAATGTCTTTTTGGTGCTGAATCATGTGGTTGGTACAGAAATCTCAACTGAGAAGTGAAGAATCGCACACCTAAAACTCCAGTTGAAGGTTTTTATTAGTGTGATGTTTTGAGCTCTGGGCTCTTCCTCAGAGTAAAAAGAGAATCGCCATCTTACTCACCCACCAGTCTGAAGAAGAGCCTGCAGCAGTGGTCACCGACAAAAGTCAAAACGGACCGTTTCCAGCAGCTTGGAAAGAATATACAGGAAGTCACAAAAATAGTTACATTCTGTAGGATCCGTCTGTGGATTACCTGTAGTTTACAGGCCACATTTTGAAAGATATTTCTAGGGTAAAATGTTCGTGTATCTGGCATGGTAATAGAGTGGTGAAGGAATGAGGTATTTTTGTACACCAGTCCAGAAATGACCATCGCACTGGTTCCCACACTGGTTGAATGGGATGCTGGATTATTGCCAAAAATAAGCTCTGTGCTGAACACAAGTTTGTGATACATGTTTTGTTCAGCATGCTAATCTTCACTGATGAACACCACTTTTTATCTTTTTATTTTTATTTTATTTTTCAATGTGTAAATGAAATCGCCAGAAGCAAAAAGCTATTTTTAGCCTATAAACCAGCTACATCGAAGTCGCATTACTTGAATGCTGCCATCCGAAGCGTTCAGCTTCTGATTTAGGGCACTTTTCTCAAAACTCTCTCCCCTTAGCGTGACCTGATTTAGCTGGGGATTATGCCTATGATAACTGCTAGTCTTACATCCCTTTAAAAGATATTGTATATTTTAAACCTTTGTCATGTGATGACGTCTAAGGTCCCCGAAAAACACTGTAGCCTCACTGAGTCACTTGTTAGCAATCGCCTTTTTAAAGAGCTGGAAATGTTAAGGGGCTATACACTACTGAACCCAAAAGCAGAGCACCAGGAGCCGAAAAAATCAGATAAGGTGGTTTTATTACTTTTTTTTTATACTCATTACCTCACTACTCTACATCAAAGTTCTATATAACGTCTCTGGTAATATTTTCTTAGTTTTTAATTTTTTTTCGTTCATGTCTTTCTTAAACTTTCATTTTAATAAGCGAAATATAAATAACCTTTATTTCTGATTACTTTAAAGATATGTCACAAATTAAACCTTCATTGCACATGAAGCTAATACAAACTAGCATAAAACACTATAATTTCACAGAAAACTTGAATTTCCAACAAAATGATGTTTGCAGCCAAAACAACAAGCCAATCAGCTCTTTGACCAAATCACAGGTATTTCCCATCATTCTCTGGGTCTTGTAATCAGGGGAGAGCAGGTGCCTCCTGCTCAATCACATGAGGTTATCGTTACTCGCGTGCCCATGACGTCATGGAAGTTAAGATGCAGACGGACACAAATCTAACCTGCACTCGTTGTGCAGTGATTGTTGGTGTTTGATTCTGCCCAGGCCCGACGCATCTTGAATAGTTTATTTAATTCTTTTTTAAAATCCGTTCTCTTTGAATTGCCCCTTCACTTTATGCATAGTAAAACAAAAAGTGATCTTGAAGGAGAGAGGGGATTTTTCCTCCAGCATAAGTGGCCTGTGAACTCCTGAGTCAAATCTGTAGTTTACACATGGTTCATAACACAAGCACCTCAGCACAAGTTGTTCCAAAACTGATACAGTCAGGTTAAAGCTGCAGTGGAGAACTTTGGGGTAAACAACAATGACTTTTTTGTGCTCTACTTGGAAAAAAATGTCATAATACCCACAGACAGCTATTAGTAAGTGTCGTGGTCTGAGAGTATTGTGAGATCTCTGTGCTTTCCCATCATGCCTCTACATTCAGGATTAGTCAAAATCCTATTGCTCTCGTTCTATTTGCCCAATCAGTGACACTCTCTGTATTCTCTGTCCTGATTGGCTGCGCTACGCTGTGCTTCTTAGCGACAGGTAACGTTGGCACTAGCGGATTAGCTGTTTGTGCCTTACATTCTGACTCACCTCCGCTGACAACAGAGCGTCTGCAATCGACACTGTCGGAGACGGACCAGTTTACTCCACTGCAACTTTTTCCCTGCAACCGTTTCGTCTAACTTCAAACTGGAGCGACAAAACACGAATTAGAACATGAGGCAGCGCAAACGGCTGCAGCGGAGTTGCTTCCTTTACAGTCTCATGCTACAGCCAACATTAGCTTGTTAGCTAGTTAGCAGAAGTTATAGACTGCAACTTTAACTTGACACCTTAAACTATCTATATTGTTATAATAATGCTGTCAGTCTCATTAACTCAACTCTTAAATTACCCCTCTAAGTTATTACCAAACATTTAAAGAGTAAAGCAGGTTCAGAAAACTGTTTTATATGAGTCATCATTTGTAGAAAACCCAGCTAAACCAGCAGCTGCTTGGATTTTATGTGTTTATACATGTTGTTACTGCACTAGTACATAGAGAGGACATAAATTACTGAAGGCAGGAAGTTATTTTAAACAAACTAATGAAATGAAACACTGTGTTGACCTAAGTTTTGTTATGAACACAGATTTGGTTGTTGGGTTGACGAATGTCCTTGAACATTTAATTTACTAATCATCTCTCAATCTGTCATGGTTGATTTGTTTTGATCTGTCTCTGATTCATCCTGAGGTGTTAATGTGATAACATGAGGAGAAAGAGAAAGAGACAGACAGGGTGAGAGGATGGGGAAGTTTCGAGTGAAGTAACACAGTGATGTAACACACACGCGCTGGTCTGATCAAAGTGTTCCTCCATTCTGACTCGGCTGTAAGATTCCACTGTCCGTCACTGCGTCAGTCTATATGAGAAATATTTCCCTATTACCTCATTTAGACTTTTGACTCAAAATGCAGTTTAGCCTTTAAAAGATGCAAACCCAAGACAAGAACACTGCTTTCAACATACAGTCTCAACATTTCAAGCCTGGCAGCTCTGTTTTGGGAAAGATTGTGGTTGAGTGTCACAGCCCAGGTTCAGTGAGCTGGACAAGGAGGGAGACCACAAAAGTTTTGGAAGAACGTAAGCTTAATTTAATTTGTAAATGAATCAAAAGCAACATAATCAATGAATCTGTTGTATCTTAATCAGTGGTGAATGCGGTGTTGGATGTATGTATGATGAAGCAACGCAAAATAAGAAAGGAACAAACCAAACCAAACCAAACCAAACCCAAGCAGTCGGATGCAGAGAAAGTTGCCCAATCCTGATCTCCACCCTCACAGATTCACAGACTTTGAGGCACATTTCTGGTAAATCCATGAGGGCCACTTTATGGCCACTTTCTGTAAGTCAGCATCACTGCAGTCTTTGCCTAGGGAATTACCCACAGTTCATAGTGTTGGCATGTAAAAATGGGGTTACAAGCCAGAGAGCACATTTAAAAAAAAGAAGTAAACAAGGAAGAGATTCAAACAACCCCACAAGAAAAAATAAACTTAGGCTACATGTAAGTAAAACCACAAGGCTTAGTGGCGATTCATAATCAGAGATGTGTGTAGTAGTTTGTAGCCAAACTGACTGAACAACGTTGCTTTTTGTTCACAGATGGAGAGAAAAACAAACGCTGACATTCATTCAGCTGAGACAGAATATGAGGCACATTTTACTGGACGCAGAAATGCTTCTATTGAGTTTTAAAAAGGGTTGGGAGGGTTACTTTAAAAATATATTCTGATACAGTCACTAATTACCAATTAAAAATGTGAAGTAATGTAATCAAGGTTTCACAGTAACAAAGTAATGCTTTCTTGATTTGTTGCTGTCAATTTTTGAATACCTCAGTTCCAAACATACGTAAATAGAGAGTAGAGAGGAAATCAGTCTCAATACAGTTATTGAGTCAGTGATTGATTAGGGTTGCACGATATCAGGAAAATTTGCGATATGCGATAATGTTGTTGAATATTGCAATGACGATATGACTTGGGAGACTGCCAACAGTTTGGTCAACAACATTTTATGAGCAGTGATGCTGTTTTGACCAAAATGAGTGAATTGATTTTCATCCACTCTGTAAGGGAACAGCCTGCAGGATGTTTAAATCAGGCGGTCAATTTGAGCGACCTTGGCTTTGACAACAATAAGAAACAAGAAGAAAAGAAGAAGAGTCCAAAACCCACAAGTGTGCAACGTTTCAGCATCGTCATGGAACGTGAAATGTTACAAAGTGCTATCCCATTCCTATTTATACCATTTCGAGCTCTTGCAGCCTCACTTACTCAAACACTCAGGAAGTGATGTCAGCAAAGTCAGTGA
Source organism: Naso brachycentron (assembly GCA_029874485.1). Lineage (NCBI taxonomy): Eukaryota > Metazoa > Chordata > Actinopteri > Acanthuriformes > Acanthuridae > Naso > Naso brachycentron. The sequence continues at coordinate 6,078 of JAQFJA010062530.1, read as the reverse complement.
GGGCTCAGAGGCCTTAGTGGAGACATAAGCTGTGTCCCAATTCAGGGTCTGGATCCTTCGAAGGACGCATTTGAAGGCCAGTTACGTCACAACACTGCGCAAAGGCCTGTCCCAATTCATCCAAATTCGAAGGATCCTTCAAATTCGCCCTTCAAATGCGTCCTTCTTTTCAGCCGTTGGGAGCCGCTTCGGAGGATGCGTCGCTACTATCCTTCGCGGGCTCCCGTATCCCAAGATGCTTTGCGTGCTGCTGCTGCTCAGTCGAAAAAAGTGAACTGAAATGGCAACGGCAGCATCTAGTGGGGATTCAACATATGTATTCAGATGTCACATTTAAAATATTCGGTTTTTACTCATTTGAACATCCAACGCCATATATGTTAAACCAAAACCCCAAAATTCTATAGTATTTCGCAGGCTTGGCCAGCAGTAATGGTGACGTGAGGGGAACGGTGGTAACGCAACCAGGAAATACACCGAAGGCTAAACCGTCCCATTTGGTTGACGGGGGGGACACGTCCTCCGAAGTCCGCCGCCTTCGACTTCGGAGGACACGTCCTTCGAAGGTTGCAGACCCTGAATTGGGACACAGCTATAGGCTGCCGTCGAATAGTCCTTTTTGCTTTGGAAGGTTCCGAACTGAGTGAAATATTTCGGAAGTAGTTCATGATAAGAGCTGTTTGAATTGTCTAAATCCTAAGGAAAGGTGGCTCAATGCTTCCTTTCGTATCTCCTTTAGTATAGGATACAAAAGGAAAGGAGATTATTCCATCCCACAATTCTCTGCAGCAGCAACAATCATAAGCGGCGCACTATCTGACTGCTTGCAAATTCAAACAAATAATGACGGACTAAGTACATAGATCATGTAAGTTACCATTGCTCATCGATACTTTCCAAATTATACCATAACTTGCCTTAACTTGCTAATAAGCTGATGTCAGTGTTTTGAACTCTCAGCATTGTGTTAAGCCCACAGTCGAACCATGAGCGTCACGCTGCTGTTGTAAAATTATTGAAGTGAAAAACATGAAACAGTCAATGCTGTTCAGTTAACATGCGTAGTAACTTTAGATTGTGCATTAGTTATTCCCTCATCTTGAGCGTTGTCATGTTGCCAGTCTTCATGGATGTCATGCAGTCACATTGTTAATGCAGACATTTTCTTTTTTTCCAGGTTATTAATGTTTAAATTGTCTACAAGGAAGAAGACGGTCAGGACGCAGCAGTGGAGGAGCTCATCTCAGATGTGTCTTTTGTAGTCCATCTTCAGAAAGTTGTAGTTTCACCACAGCACGACCACGTCAATGGCATGCGACTATGCAGCCTAGTGAAAGTGCAGTCGAATTCTCTCAGCACAGCAGTTGTCTTTTCCAAAGTCCTTTTGAATTCTCCTTTCTCCTTTCCTTGACCTAATGACGTTTGCCATTGGGGTTAAGGAAAAGTGGTTAGGAAAGGACTTAGGAGGTGACTTTTCTACTGCGGCCATAGGGATTCGGCCAGTGTGAGCATGAGGAGCCAGCTGAAATAACATAAATCCAGGTGCAGGACATCAAGCCTGACAGCTCCACCCACCTCAATTAACAACCTGCAGGAGAGAACACAAACAAAGGAGCATAAACAGACAGGGAGGGCTCATCACAATAGCAAACATTAGCTTATTCCATCCACCATTCCCAACTCCACAGCCTTACTTTCACACAAACTCAAAGACATGCTGCACGCTTGTAGAGTATTCCCCCCAAAAGTGTAGCCATTATGAATGGAGTCACTGAGTGTATACATCAGATACAGCGAGGACTGTCTGCGTATCCGGTTAAGATATAACCTACATGATACCTGAATTCAGTCCTTTTTCTACACAAAAATAAACAAATTAAAACAACAACAACAACTGGTATACAGGCCCACCACTGCAGCAGCTTTGCGCACAGTCTTTGTGAGGCGAAGTCACAGAAGTCATGGCAAGAGTTAATGGTTCCACATGCCAGGATGCCATCACAACCCTGGAAAGTATTGTTTAACTACACACCTGACATGTCTGACAAAAATAAATACATTTGAGGGGATTACAGAAGGAAGACTGGAGAAAAATGCGAACATGAAAAAGCACATGATATTTGTCACATGATTGGTATTGAACGAAGTGGGGTCCTACACATACAGAGGATGTGGCACATTATGATTGGCTGTATGGCAGTCTCTCATTATGATTGGTTATCCCTTTCAGCAAGCAGTCCGTTCTGCACATGAGCAGCAGTCCACTGACTAAAAGACAAACTTAAAATAAACTTTAAAAATGACTGTTTCATCTGCTAAAAGTGATAGCATGCTAACACTATTTACAATTAGCATGTTAGTGTGCTAGCAGGCTATTTGTAATTAGTGCGTTAGCATATTAACCAGCGCTTTCTTGCCCTTTAGTGTATGAGGCAATTTGTAAACTTAATGTCCATATTTTTGTCGACACAACAACAGAATCACATTCGGTAACGTTAGTCTGTGTGGCAAGCACAGCACACACTCTCTGTGTGACAGTAACTCTTAGCTTGTGAAAATCTCGCGATAATTGGACGTGTTGTTTCTTCATTGTGCAGCTGGTGCAACCTTATTATGTTAATAATAATGTGACAACAATGTGTTAAAGACCTGCTTATTTTACGGACATAAACACATAGTTAGGGTTAGAGAAAAATCGTAGTTTGAGTTAAAATGAATTATTTTCATGAGATCTTTTGTGGGTTAATGTTATACGTCCTCTGTATGCGCCGGACCACGAGTCGATCTGGCAGGTCGAGCACATCTGGTACTTACAGCGGCCCTACAGAATACATATTTGGAGGTAGTATTTGTTTGAGAAATAATTTATCGGATTACACTTCAGTTGTTTCTGGCTTTTGTCACCCCCATGAGTTAGGATTAAGGTTAGGGTTTGTTTTTTTGCACATTAAGCGTTATGATACAGCTTTTTACTATCATATTTAATGTTCTACAGCATTATTTTGACAAACAGTGCCGTCCTGAGATCTGGAGCTCCTCGCTGACGTCACTGCCAGCTGAAAACAACACAGGTGAAGGGGCTTTTGAAGTGCCTTGACAATCCATTGAAAAGAAATGTTTAGTGGTGTTCTATCATGTGTCGACACTAAAACATGAAATGAAAGAGCAGGGGAAAAAAAAACAACAACAAAAACCTAAACGGCTATTTGTTTCCAGCTGAAAGAGACACTTCTGGGTTCAAAGCTGCTGTTGTTCAGCTTTGTGTTTTACTGTTGAATATGAGAGGACATCACTAAACATTTGGCGATTGTCTCATGACTTTTTTCAATGGATTGTTGAAGCACTTGAAATTCCCCAAAGCGTCGGTGTTTTCAGCTGGCAGTGACCTCAGCAGGGAGCTGCGGCTCTCATGACTGCACCAGTGTGTATGATCATAAATATCTGTATCATCAGGCTTAATGTGCAAAAAACAGACTTCTCCTTCAAACCAAATACAATACTTTGCCAATGATTCAGCATTTGGTTGATGTGTAAATGTGTGGTAAACTTCCTCTCCTAACCCCAGGCAATCTGTCTTGCCCAATCCTCTGCTCAGGTTCTCTTCCCGTCACAGCCCTGCCCAGCCCGGCCTCTCTGTCCCCGCAGCATATATGAGCAGCAGCCGGTCCTGCCTGGAGGTCAGACTTCTTTCTGCGCTGACACAGTGATCACAGCTGCAGAGTATCACTGATTTTATTCAGTATTAAAGAGAGGATAGAATTTAAGACTAGATCTGGTGCTACAAAAAACTGGTAAGTTTTGATTCTTTTTTAAATGTTATTTTTATTTTTTATGTTTCACTTATGTCTTATTATGCTGTACAGGTTTATGAGATAATTTTACCCATGTATTTTGTTTTTTGTCTTTGTAGTTTCCCTCTTTGCAGACAAGAACCAATTACAGATGGAGCTTCTGAAAATCGCCCTCATGATCCTCCTTTTTACAACAGCCTATGCAAAGCCGGTAAGCTCACTATAAAGGTGTCTTCAAAAAGCAACGCGCACGCGATGTAGTTGCAAGAAATGCCAGTATCGTGTTGCTTGATCATAACTGGATCATATTTTTGATCATCGCTTCAGTCGCGTCATTTGTGCTTTGTGCATGCTCTGCTTATAATAGCTTGCTCAGAGGAGGGGGTCCGGCCACTTCCTGACATTCATTATGGCCAATGTAATCTTCATTCCTGCTCTACATCAGCTGTGTTTGCTAGTAGCGTCAGGAGAAAGGGAGGCTTTCCATTTTCTGTCATTAACCACGGCCGATTTAATCACAATTTCTGCACAGTATCAGTTGTGGAAGTCCCAGAAATGTTGGAAAACTTAACAACGGCGTGTCTGTGTTCACAAGATAGTCCCCTGCTGTATAAAGTTGTGTTGCAGGAGCTCTGTGGTTTTCACACACAGCAACAGTTATTTTGACCGCTGCGTCTGATTCGATGTCCGTTTGGCAAATTCCAGCAAAGTCAAGAATCTCAACACTGATTGGTTGTCACGGCTTAGTGTCACATGACGTTGTCCGCAAAGTTTAATATTTTCAACTTTGAGCGATGAGGCGATGAAGATGATGGAGGTGATTGACGCCTCTTTGCATAATCTGAATTGCATGACCCACAAGATTTGCGCCACAGTTTTTACATTCACTTTGTATGTAATCTTGTGGCTGTTTTGTGATTGTTTGCCAAACTGGATGTCGTCATCATCTTGCTGCAAAACAAATCTGCCTGTGGGCACAAATAAAGTAACATTGAACCTTGAACAACCAATACATTCTCATGGAATTTAACATTGTAACCTCCCGGAGGACACAATGCACTTCATGTATTTGGTTTTGCATAAATTCTACATATTGAGTTTATTATTAGGTTTACTGTGGAAGTACTGAACACAGTTGTCACAATTCTGAAGCTTCAGGTGATGATTATCCTACAAACAGTTTTGATTGACTTAATTGCCTTTTTAAAATCAAATAAAAGGAGGCTCTCAAATAATCAACAGGAGCATTGATACCATAAACAAATAAAAGTCGAAACAGGCAGGAAAAAAGAGAAAAACTGCTGAGGCCAACTAAGCAGTATGTACATTTATCACTTTAATTAAATAAACAATCCAGTGTGTCAGTTTTCAACACTCAGTTGTTCTCTTTCACTTGTTATTCCTTCCACAGACTGGTTGGCATCAGCGCAGGTTACTCGACTCATCTAGTGAATCTTCAGAAAGTCAGTCTTCGGAGGATTCCTCGGAGGAAGTCGTAATCCCCGATCAGACCACAGTTGCCGTGACCACCACTGTCATGACAACCATCACTGAAGACGACGGGAGCACCATCACCCCCGAACCAGGCACACCACACACAGATGAGCCCAGTGTGACTGAAACGCCTCCACCAGCGACCGGCAATGTGACTCACTGTGTTACCGTGGAGATTCCAACAGAGGGTCCCATCACAGACAACAGAGGAGACAACTAAGCAACTACTATTCCTGTTATTGACTTCAAACAGCAACTAACAGCATTGTTATTAACAAGAACAGGTTTTAACCTTGTAAATCGTCAGCCGTGGGCCGTGTTGCAGGGCTGGTCAGTGGTGTCTGTTACGTGAATTTCTTGATTCTAAACGCCTGTCTGGAATTTTAAAGTCTGCTTCCATGCTTAATATGCGATTTCCACAAATGGGATCATGGGATTTGTTTATTTCATCATTACACAGCCACAATTGCAGATAAAATTCTATATCACTGGCTTTTTTGAAAATGTTCACAGACTGATTTGTCAACTTCCTTCCTTACTTTAACTGGTGTTACACCAGAAGTTAGCAACAGACATCGAAATGAAACGGGACTTTAGCTTGAAGTTTGAACATTGTTAAAAACATTTGTGATAATTTAAGTACACAACTTAACAAAACCTATAATGAGACAGATTTGTTTTTAGACATTTTATTGTGGAGATTTTAAACATTGTCATTTCAAATAGCGCATCATACTGCATGATTAAATGCTGTTGCAAGGACAATATTTGTAAATTCATTGGAACATATATG
>JAQFJA010062443.1:0-16374 GCA_029874485.1 Naso brachycentron | reverse complement strand
AATTGACACTGATATCTAATGTTCTGCCTTTTGCTGGAGACCCAACCTTCACACCATCCATTTTAGATCATACGTTTAAACTCTGGAAAAAAGCTGGTGTTCACATTATAGGATTTATACTTGGTGGGTGTTTTGCCTTGTTTACACAATTACAGAGCAAGTTTAAGTTGAGGGGGAGCAACTTTTTTAGATTTTTGCAAATATGAGACTATATTAGGAAACATCTGCAGAATTTTGAGACTTTTAGTGGCTCTAGTCTTGATGAATGCCTTGGACTCACACCTTGCTCGTAAAAATTAATTTCTTGTATGTGTAACACTTTACAATCTCTTAGTCCCGTTAATGACACTTAAATAAAAACAAAATGGGAGGCAGAAATGGGCACTGAGGTTTTACATACCCGGTGGAAAGACGGATTAGAGAAGATTCATCGATGTTCTGATAATATGAGGGCATACATCGCCTTCACTGTCAGGAGAGATAAGAGAATATACCCTGAAATTTCCCCTACATGCAGCAGTTGTTCTTCAGCAGACGACACCGCGCTTCATAGCTTCGCCCTCTGCCCTCAAGTCCGGAATTATTGGCTCAGCATCTTTAATTTAATATCCCAAAAACTTCAAGTACTGTACAATTAGATCCAAAGCTGCTCACGATCATCTTATAAATGTCTGATGACTCAAAAAACACCAAGTAATGAACAACAGTGTTTCCTATCCTGTAGTCTCATCATTGCAGAGACTGCTTTTCGTGCACTAGAGAAGGTCCCCTGTAATGAGATGTAACTTTGTGACCTCTCGAACAAACTTCATTTAGAAAGAGTCAGATGAACTTTGGGTGGGTGTTGTTTTGTTTTTCCCTCAGTTGTTGCGTCTTGTATTCTTGTGGCATGATGCCATCTGATTTGGTGTAAATCAGTCTACTCTGGTGGATAGATGTATGCTAATGTCATATGTTTGAACTTTACGTCCTTGCTTGAATAAAAAATTCCTTGACAAACAAGTTAAACCTTGTTGGTGCCATCCAGCCAAAGAGTCTAAGAGTCTATATAACAATTCTGAGAGAAATAAAGAAATCTACCAGACAGTATTCTCATTTGTGATTTATTGTAACGTGCATCATTGACCAAAAAAAATAATCACAAAAAATTCTTTAGTCATTTTTAGGATTATTTTATAACAGCACTTGTAGGGACAAAAGAAATAAGCCAGAAATAAATAACTGGACCGCACTTATGGGTCTGAACTGACAAGACTTGAATTAGAGGGTGCTTTATCATTTTTTTCTTTACAAATAATTGTCAACAATGAATATGCTTTGAAACAAACAAAGTTGCATCTTAACATTCTCAACTTGGAGTTAACTGGAAGGAATACAACATGAAAAAGTGGGTAAGTGACTATGAAACACTTTCCCTGCTGTGTTTCAAACTGAGTACAGCTGACCTCCTCACCAAAATGTTAGCAACAAGCACTACTGAGCTACCTTCATACAGTGACGGCTCGACGCTCAAAGACATTTTCCTGTCAGGATCGCAGCCTATGACGCCTGGGTGGTTCCTAAGCCCACAGCGTTGGCATAAGCAGACAGTAAACTGACTATCTGCCTGGTTTCCAGTGTGAGTCTGGCTTCAGTCAGCCAGTCCTCCACCACTCTCTTGGCTTCTCCTCTCAACTGGTTCACCAGTTTAGCTGCTAACTCCAGATTCCCGTGCTCTAAGCAGTAACTTGCATATGACAGAAGCTTGAACGGGTCTAAATCCTCGCTGCACAGCTGGGCAGGTGGTGCTTCCTGCTTTTTCTCAAACAGCAGCGCAGCTTGAATGTAGGACAGGAAGTACTGGTACAAGGAGTTGTGATATTCGTCAATCAAGGCGACGCGCCGTGCCAGCGGTCGCAGGGAGTTAAAGCGGGCGCGCAGAGAGGCCTCGCTGTACACGCCGCGGTGGAGGGATTCTTCTGGGAGAGCCGATGAAAGGGCCAAGGCGAAGTCATTGTCTTTGCAGTGTTCTCGCACGGCCTGAACAGCGCTCTCTAGAGGCACGGTGGGGACGTCAGCGTCAGCAGTCTTTAAAGTGTAGTTCAGAGCCTCCACAGACAGCCACAGCTGGTGAGCTTTACGGGCCTCGTCCTCGGCCACCACATGACCTGCATCACAGGACGGACAGGTGTTGACATGACGGGGATTACACGGTTTAAGCTGCTTAAACTTAAACAGTTAAAAAAATATATAATATATATAAATTTTGTTATTTGGGCTGAGACAAGCTGATCATTTAACACAGTTTAATGGATCTGCTTTTAAAGGTTTTTTTGTGAAATAGGAGTAAACAAAAGTAACAATATGAACATTTACTTAAGTACTAAGCTTGTAGACAAATTTGAGGTACGAGTACTTTACTTGAGTTTAATTTCTCCCACTTAAAACTTCTTCTCCAAAACATTTTAAAGAAAATATTCTATTTTGTTCTGCACTACTTTCATCTGACAGTAGCTGGTTCCTTCACATGTTGAGAATTTAGACAGAAAACTTTTGAAGAGTTGGTAAAATATGATTCATTGTTGTAGTTTTGAATTACTAAACAAATATAAAACAAAAACTTTGGAGACGCTGCATGTTGCTGCCAGATGAGTCGATGGAATCACCCTAAAAATAAAACTTCTCTTGGCACATTAAAATACCACACGGTTAGCAGGCTGGACTGCACCAAGAACTAATTTAATCTAAAATTAGCTCTAATTAGAGTTTAGTTAAACTAGGTTTAAAAATAGGGGATCAACATCATTAAGCAGAGTTCTGTTGCACCATTTAAAATTGATCTCAGTTTGGTCAAGATAAGATTATTTATTTAAACTCAAATTAAACTAAGTTTTATCAACAGGGACAAGCATCCATATCAAAACTAAACTAACTACATACATTAATTAATACATAAATAAATATTTAAATGATCTACACTCTGTCAGGACCTATTACAGAGTGGTGGACGGGGGCCGTTTACTGTTAAAACTTCTGCTTTTCTGAACAAAATGTAACACTGTTGAAAGCTACCTCAAATGTTGCTAACTTAACCTACTCGTGATGGCTGTCACTGCCATGTCTGACAGTTGGCCCTGTTCCAAAACAGTTTCCTCGGTGAACTGGTATCTTGACAAAAATTCATCATAATCATAAAGCTTAAGTGGGCTCAGTCTGGCTCTCAATTTTCTGTGAGAAACTTGATTATTTTGGTCATTTCATCTCAAAAACACAGCCGATGTAAACGTTAAAGCTCCTCAGTTTAAAGTTAACCTGAGATCCCAGTTTAAACTGGAGTTTAGAGTTTTGGTGCAACAGAATTCAAGTCAAAGCTGAACTGAGGTTAGAGAGAGGTTTAAATTTAACCTTTGGGGATTTTAAACTAGAGACAACAGAATTTAAACTTTAACCATGATTTAACTTGGTTTAAAAGTGAAACCTCGTTGGTTCAATCCATCCTCGGTCTACATTGTTCATGGCCAAACAGTGTCTCTGTGTCTTACTGTCGATGGCCTCCTCCATCCCCTTCAGTCTGGCGTAGGCAGTGTTCATATCCAGGGTGAAGTTATCCAGCTGCTCCTGGCTCAGCTGACGGTAGCGAGTCTCCTGTTCCAACATCTTACTGCTCAGGACCTGAACACAACCCACAGTAAAGCTTTAAAGGAGCATTTACGAGAAGCACAGGCTGTCAGAGATGTGCACCACAACGTGAGCAGAATGAATACGTGGGTGCCACAGACACCAATCTGATTGAATCCTCACTTGCAGTTTTTGAGAGTAATAATGCTTCAATGCGGGATCTTGTCGATTTCAAAACACACAGGATGCCTGAGCTGTGTGTGTGTGTGTGTGTGTGGCCTTGCGGAGCTGCTGCGTCTCGCACAAGTGTTTCTGTTCACACACAGAACGTGCTGCACCTGCCAGCCCCATCTTTATGGTTTCTCTTTAAAAGTCACCAGAAAATGCATAATATTTCACTATAAATGTCATTCATATTGGTTTTGAGGGTAAATAAATACTGAAGAGCTTGAAAACATACACAGCAATCACTCTTTGTCCAGCTCAGTAACAAAGAAGTGACAGAAGCGATTTGACCGTCTACACATTGATACAAGCCTTTTTCTGCCAAGAAAATAATTATAGAATCCACACACGTCTGTGAATAAATGAGGATTTCAGAAAACAGTCACGGTCGAATAGCGTGGATGGCGTTCACACCACTGATGAGCAGCTCCAGAGTTCACTTGCAAGCGGCTCAAACCACCACAGTCGTTTAGTTTGCACAGGAGGTCTCGAACAGCGTTCACACCAACCCAAATGAACCGAGCCAGAGGTTTAAAACGCTCCAGGGTTCAGTTCATCAGGACTAAAGGAGGCTGGTGTGAACACCACCTGAAACGCAGCCGGTGGGTGTTAACGGATGAAGAAACAAAACCCCACATGAGCCGTTTCGCAACGCACACGTAAGCTGTGAAATCTCCCGGTAAGTCATCAAAGAATAAAAACTCTGAAGAGATGACTCAGCTTTTCCCCACAAGAATACTGACAGTCTGTGATACTTGGTGCAACTGATTGTCAATATAAAAAATAAATACATAAAATAAAATAAACAAAACCAAACAAAAAGTAGGAAAATTATTGTATGACTATTGGGGATGCAACAATTCAGTCAGCCCACGGTTCAATACCTACCTCAGTTTGTGGGTCACGGTTTCAGTTCGCACTTTGTGCGTAAGGAGGAAAAAAAGCAATGTATTTATTCCAAAATCATTTCTTTCTGTTGCTTATCAGCTAAAAAAAAATCCATTCGACACACTCTGGTGTCTATCATAGGGCTGTAGTCTGTCTATATTTTACTCTTTGGTGCTCTTTACCTTTTCTGGGACATATGCTTCTCTTTTTTTTTTTTTAATTTTCACAGATGAGGCTAAATTACAGACCACGCAGTGCTCATGGGTAATTCTGCGTGCATTTCCAAATGTTTCTAACTAATCCCAATAATATCTCATTGGAATCAAACTAAGATGTAAATAAAATCATTTTCCGGACATCAAACAACTCTGAGTGAAGTTTAGACAGAATGCTTCAGTATCGGATCTCCTCTGTCCTCTTGTTGAGCTGCTGCCTGCATCGACTGAATCGACTGCAGTGTCGTGCTCAGCCGGGAGGCGTGAACACGTGTTGCGTTCGTGTGCTGCTCTGAAGCTCAGACAGAACAAAATCAGGGAGAAATACATGGAAACTAGTTACATGAAATTTTACGCAAAACCGAAAATGGCGCAAATCACAAGCGTGTATTGAGCCATACGGTACAATATCGTATTGACAACCGTTGCATCCTTAATAGCCATACACACAATTCATTTATCTGACTGCTCTTATTTATTTACTTTAATGTCAGTGTAGAACACACAGCTCTGTGTGTGTGTGTGTGTGTGTGTGTACGTGTGTGTGAGAGTACCTGCTCAGCATCAGCTCTCAGCTCCTGCTCCTGGACTTTGAGGACGTCTTGGACGTGATCTGTGTGGGCAGCTGCTTGACGGCGGAGCTGAGTCCTCATCTCTGCCTCCATCACTTCCCTCAACTCAGCCAGCTATATACACACACACACACACACACACACACACACACACACACACACACACTCTTTAATATGACACCAATCTGGTGGTACAGTTAAACTGATAATAATGTGACTGTGACTGGTTCCAGCCTCAGTCATCTCTTGCTGTCAGTTTCACTGCATGTGAGTCAAAGTGTGAAATCTTGGCGGCATCAAATGAAGATAAAGTTCAGCAAACCTTTACAAACATCATGTTCATACTGTATGTTGGGTTCTAATACTCTTAAATTGAATTATAGAGGTTGGTCTAGATCTACTCTAAATGTTCAAGTGATATTTCACCGCAAAACTATTTTTCTGTATCACTCACTTACCTTTAGATGTTTTGAATTAAAGAAGAGATTTTTGTGTTTCGTACTTTCGTGTTCCACGTTAAACAGATTTTTCCAAAAATGTGAACCAGTCACTTCAGCAGCACCGGCAAGCTGGCAGTAAAAACCAAAGCACAGACAGTAGTTGCAAATGAAAGACACAGTGTCGTCTGACTGCACTGGTGCGAACTGACGGGTGGATACCACAGGAATCTGTTGAGCTTTTTGGATGGACGTTTTTAGATGGTTTTGATGTTTTAAAACTTTATCTCCATAGGCTGCCAGAAATTAGCGAGTGGGTCACATATTTGGAAAAAAATTGGTTTACCGCGGAATAACGCTGGAAGGAAAAATATATTCTTAAATTTATGACATCTAAGGGCAAGTCCTTGATGCACAACAAATAGTTTTGCGGTGAAATATTGTTTTAAATGTCTTGAAACATCTTTTGTTGTGATCTGGCGCTACACAAATAATTTTCACTCTCCTCTCCTCTTCATACCTTCCTCTCTTGCTCCAGTCGGGCATCCTCCTTGATGTGCTGTGTGGCCGTGTTCACAGCTTTGTCCAAAGCTTTCTGGTCCTCGAGCTTCTGCTGCTCCAGCGCTGAATCGATGTGGATCTGCTCTCTGACTCTCTGCTCAGCCAGCTCCCGATTCAGCTGGTCAATGCGGCGATGTGCGTGGGCAATGAGGGCGTTGAGGTCATCCGCTGACAGTTTACCAGCTAACATTGATAAGACAAAATGATTTTGAGAATGTGCTCTTTTGTCTGAAGTGTTTATTGCGATCAGCAAGAGCACAAAGTTTGTCCCAGAATCATCTGATACACTTAACAGTAAAGTGGATAGACTGTGTACTAATAATGACATCACATCATTTTTGAACCCTATTGTAAAGACATGGGCAGGATCCAGCAACTTATGTTAATATGTTTAAAAAAAAAAAAGAATGAAAAAAGACAATTCATTTACTAGATCTGAACAGTGGGAACTTGACAGGAAATGAGGGGAGGAAGAGGACGATGCATAATGACATCTGACAGAAGTCCATAACCAGGGCTGGGAGACAACATGGACTGTCAGATGCAATGTATGAATAATTCTGAGCCGATTCACAAAGATCAAAAATCTGTTTTCTAAATGATAAAAACATGATGCTGACAGAGCAAAAACAGTGGAACTCTAAAGGACAAAAGTGAGACGTTTGCCAGACGGTTCATGGAGGCACATGACAGAAACATGCTTGGGTGAGAAAACGTGTGCAAGTTTGGTCAAATAAAACCAAAACATTTTTGAAAAACGACACACGAGAAACCACATTACACGTTTTCTCATTTCTCTTGTTGCTGCTGCCAACCACAAAGCAACCAAGACGTCACACCAAAGCTACCGTTCACCCTGGAAAGGAAGAAGTGAATCAAAAACTCCATTACAACTCATACTGCCAACGACTTGCGTCCATATTCCGTGGCTGAAAACCAGGCTCTGGATCAATGTCGTGCATGTTGGAGCCGAGATGAAAAGTCCCATTTTGATGTCTTTTTAAGCTGACACAGCAGTCTCCACATTTTACAATGAGACCGAAGTCACGGTCTGAATCCAAATGTCCAGACTTCACTGCACTTCAGACTTGCGGGCGTGTCGAGGGCTATCTCCAAATCCACAATTCATCCAGTCCAAGAATCAGCCTGCTGCAGACTTTCACAGAGTCCATTTGAGGTGCAGATTTCACAAACTTTGCTCAGAAAATTACCAAAAAAAGAACTTCTGAAGAATGTATTAAAACATACAACTCATTAAAGTTGAGGTAGGCAGTTTATCTTTGATGTCATCGTGCAAAAATTCCATAATTATCTTTCAGCACTTTGTAATTCAGGTGATCTGAAAGAACACTAGACTTCTGCTCCTCTCCGTGAATCTGCGCTCAGACTGTGATGGAACTTTCAGCCAATCACGGGTCATTTCAGAATGTGCGTCTTCTTCCTATTGGCTGATCTACGCTGTGCTTCTTAGCGACAGCTGATTGGCGTTAAAACAAGTGACGAGCCTTACATTCTGAAACTGGCCTCTGGTGACACCATCAGCCCGGTGAGTCGAGCTGAGATGAACCAGTTTAGTCTGCTGAAACTTTCCCTGCACCCGTTTCGTCTCAGTGTGAATCTTTGTTTCAAACTGGACTAAAAAAAGTGAGCGTGACAACACGGGGGGGTGGGGGGTGGGGGGTGTCGGTGTTTGCAGTGGAGTTGCTTCCTTAGGAGTCTCATGCTACAGCTAGCTTGCTTTTCTCAGCGTTAAAACATTATTTGAAATATGTAGGCCAAGAATAATATACAACCACATCATGACACCGGATTAAAATGATGAGAGCTCACTGCAGCGATCACAGAGTTGTTGTAGTTTCTTGCTTATAGTGAAGTTCGAACATTTGGATTCAGAAAAAGGCTCGCGGTCCCTCCGCCTCTCAGACTTGACATGATAACAGTGAACAGCGATGGCTCCGTCCACGAGTCCACTGGGTGCAGGTTTGGATCCAGACATGGACTCACTGGAGCTGGATCACACCAATCCCATTATTTTCATACCCAACACAGATCTGATAGGTGGGCTTTGGGTATCTGCAAATACTGAGTACCGATTCGATACAAACACATCAAATCAGAATTTCTTTTATACTACTTACCCTGTGTGGATGTGATATGAAAAGGATCATTGTTTTATAGCCTGGCTCAAGTCAGACTCTTTAAAACAAGCTCCTGGATGTGAGCATGGCCATCTGCAAACTTTGCAGGAGAGTTGTTCCGGTGAAAGAGACACAGCGACAAACCTGCACAGACGTCCGAGTGTCCATCACCCTGCTGAAGCTGCTAAGCGGGCGCCAAAAGATGCAGCAGTAAGCAAAGACCCAAGACAGCTATCCATCATCAGAGCTTTTGCAAAAAGCTCCAAATACAAAAAGAACAGCGAAAAATAAGCAAAGTGCACGTCAGCCAAATATATCACAAAGGAGATTGTTTCCTATCATACAGCTGAGAGGGCAAGTTTTAGAGAAGTACGTCAGACTTTGACAAGCAGTACGACCTGCCAGATGCAAGTACTTCACCGACACAGCTTACCCGGATCTGTACCACAAAACGAGGGAGAGCAACGCTGAGGATTTGAAAGCTGCTGACTTGAAGCATAAACCCGAAACCCTACATGTCTGTGGCAGTCCGTTAGATTTCTGAAGATTGGAAACTGGAGGCAAAATGACCCCTAACCCTATCCTGTCCTATCCGGACTGCCACTCTCTGCATCCTCAGCAAAATTAGATGAATGAGATGCATGTGTAAAGCGCCCTCTAGTGACAAAGCTGCACACACAACATTCTGTTAAATCATCCAACGGTAGGAACAAGAATTTAATAAACTTTTAGGGTGTTGTCATATTGAATCACTGGGCTTTAACTGCTGTGTGTGTGTGTGTGTGTGTGTGTGTTCTTACTGAGTCCCTTCCAGTTGGCTTGGATCTCCGGAGTGAGGCTGCTTACTTCCCTCTGGAACTGCTGTTTGGCTTCATTAACCAGTTCACTGTACTGGGAGACGATCTTGGCCTCTGATTCTGCAGACTGCACCTACATGAAAACACACACACACACACACACACACACACACACACACACACACACACGTTCAGCAGTTTGACAAGACTGACAGGCAACAGAGACAACCACTGGCATCAGCAAACACCGACTTTCCCCTCTTAGGACACAGTGCCAGGACATTAATGCAGCTGTCTGTAGTTGCTGGTTGTCTGTTGGTCCTTCTGCCTTCACATTTTTTGCCCAAATGGGTTGAGGTCAGGTGACTGACTTGACCACTGAAGAATATTTCCTTCCTTTACACTGAGAAGCCTTGGAGTTGCAAAAAACGCCACAAAAAACTTGATGAAAAAAAAAAAAATCTAATTAAGAGGCACTGCATGCAACTTTGTGTCAATCATTCTAGCATGCTACACAGATTTCAACAATCACGGCTTAAAACTTTGTATTCTTTATTGAACTCATGTGGCCTCTGTCAGTAATGATTAGAGGTGAACCACGTTGTATTCAGTCCTGTTTGTGATGACAGATGATACCCGACTGTCCTGCAGATGCGTCCTTTAAAAACTAAGTTAATTATTTTATTTACTTTACACTAGTGTGACATAATGTTGTAATTATTAATATAATTTATTTGCACAGTGCCTTTCTTACATAAATTGCCTAACAGAATGGCATAGAAGACAGGACATGATAAATAAAACAACATTAAACAATGAATATAGTTGACAAAACTACCCTTGAAATACATCGTGCAAACCAAAATAGTTAAATACAATAAAGAAAAAGGTTAATGATTACTTAGGCAATAAATTAGTAAATAATTCGGTTGAAAGACTAAATTAACTGCAGAGAGAGAAAATCATACGTAAAAAAATCATACTAATACATTAACTGCATGCCTGTATGAAGTTGTGAGTCTTCAGCTGTTTTTTAAAAATGTCACTGAGAAACGTGTTCCACAGTTTCAGAGCGTGGCGACTAAAAGCCTCATTTTTCTTTAGGAAGAGCTAAAAATCCAGGATCGGAGGATCTGAGGGTTCCTGTTTGTTTATCAGGAGTTAAATGTCTGAAATATAAGAAGGTGCTTTACCATGAAGAGCTCTGAATGTGAGTGAAAGATTCTTGAAATAAATTCTTGGAGAAACAGGAAGCCAGGGGAGCAGGAGTGATACGCTCTCTCTCTTCCTGGTCTTTGTTAAAAGCCTTGGCAGCCGAGGCTGAGGACTGTCTGAGGACAGAGCTGTTCTGATACTGATACCAGTATCGGAAAATGCTGCTGATAGCGCCAAAATACTGTTAGCGGTATCAGTGAGTACGCCAGTCTGTGCAGCGAGCAGATACCATTAGTTTATTAGCACTCAGTTACTTTCCAATTAGCTCAGTTAGCTCTGGCTGACGTTACAGACCTGAAATCAGTTTTTCTTTGCTGCTCTAAAGCAGAACTCAAGAAGTTTGTTGTGCTGCCGCTGGCAACTACTATTTTTAAGAGTGACAAAAAAGGGGGGAGCCGACAAAGCTTGCAAAACGCCTGCATTTTGCAATATTTTACACTTTAAAGTCAAAGGAGATGTGCAGGGAAATATTTTTTACGCGCTGGTGTCGGATCAGTACTCTGTCGGCCAAAATGCAAGTTGGGGTATCAGACCATCTCTGACTGGGGATGTATGAACCTTTTTTTAAAAGTTTAGTCTGCCATGTCATCGCTTCTACACTGTTGTGTGTACAAAGACACAGCAAAATACTGACAAATTAGGTCTCATTTCACACTAATGGCATGACTGATACTAAATTATTACTCTGATAAACAGCAGCTGATTTATCTGAATTTGATTTTGCAAGTGAAAGTTATTTGTTAGCTTATCAGCTGCGATGCTCGTCCCTAGATGAGCCTTTAAAATACATAAAACTCGACAAATACATAAAGTGCAGTACAAATATTCAAATTTCGTGTAAAAAAAGTCAAGCAATCTAAATAGTTGTTTATTTTTATGGCTTCAACATGATGCAACCCCTGGACATTAAACCTTCATCGGCCATCATCAACAGGAGGGAAAACAAAATGAGGATTTTGTTGTGCTGCAGTGACAGAGTTTTACATACTCACAGGATCTGTGGATTTTTTTTTTTACATTAAGGTTATTGCTTTGATTTGGACACAGATTGTTGTCAGTTACTCAAATACTGATGCCATTATACCACAACATGTTTTTACTAATTGTACGTTTTGAAATTTCCTTGTTGTTTTTCTTTTTTCTCTGGGATGCCCACTTACAGGCGCAAGGACTTCCGATGAAAATCAGCCACTCAGCTAACTCGAGTGCTAAAATGTTGATTAATATAAACTGTCCCTTTTCAAAAATGAAGAACTGAACTAAAAATACGTAAGAGAACCTGTAACATCAGAGCAGATGTGACAGTGGCATCAGTCTGAACATGAATCCTGTACAAGAATAAACCAAATGAACTTACCTTAGTTACTGTTTTGTCCAAATTCACCACCATGTTGTGCAGATTCTCCTCCGCTGCTAAAACCAGAGGACGCACAGCAGCGACCTTCAACTCTTTAGATTTGTCGATCAGCGATTTGAGACTGTCCAAAGCTTCACTGCAGGGACAGAGAGGAGCACATCAATCAGTCCCAAGTCTTTGCACTCCGGTGTTTTTAAGCATAACAGGAGGCTTTAAAAACATGCACCATATCATAGAGCTTATGTATGTACTTATATTGCAATATTGATTAAAAAGAAAATGGGTACGGATCCATTTGATTCAGTTTAGTGAGTTCACCAATGATGAAAACAATCCTTTTAACATTGTATTATAACGCTCTGTTTCTGCTCAGTGGTATGGTGCCGTTAGGTAAGACACGATGTGCAATCATTTGCATTTCCACTTTTGTCTTACTTGGCTTTCAACAGAGCAGCTCCGGCATCATTCACAGCACAAGTTCTGTCAGCGAGAGCAGCTTCTAGATCCTTCCACTGAGCTGACTTCTCCTGTGGGGGAACCTGGATTTATAAAAAATTAAACTATTACAAATTAAAAAAACAATTATGTTGCCTTTTAAAAGCGTCAAAGCACAGAATGTACTGGTAAACAAACAAAAAAAGTTAAGCTAATAATCTATTTTCAGAAATTAAAAACCCCTCAGGAGATTCACAGCCATTGCAGAAAGTCAGGCCCTCAATGCAAGGGGCGAATGGGAAACGGACGTCGATGAGGCTTTTGAGGACTTTGAGTGGAAGAAGATTTGTGAAAGCTGTCAATCATTTTCCTGTAACAGGCGACACAACCTGCTACATTAAAATCTTACACACAGAGCCTGTTATACACCTGAATGCTTCCATAAGATAACTTGTAGCTACTCAGAACAGTGTCTAGATGTAAAGTTGAAACAGACTCTCTTACACATGTTTTGGACATTAAGACGTCTGGAACATTACTTTGTATCTGTTCTGGACATCAGCAGATCCGAGTCAACCCGAGGCTGATGATGCAGGGGGACGACTCAGTGTCATCAATCACTCTGAGGGGCAAGATTCACTTTATCAGACGAGCTGAGCCGTCATCTGACCTTTAGAAAAGATTAAGCTTAGGGCTGTCGAAGTTCACGCAATAATAATGCATTAATGCTAATTCTTTATAACAGCGTATTACTTTCTAAATTCTCGATTAATATGCGCACATTCTTTTAACCCATGGCCCACACCTAGTCTGGGAAATCTGAAAGAGATGCAGCCACCACCGTTAGTGACCAGATACACAACTTAAGACAAGAAGGCCAAAGTGGAGGAGTACGAATATGTTCTGGACACTATTTGTTGTAGTCTGTATTATACTGGGACTCTATCATCAGGTTACCAGTGAGTATTAGCGGTGACGGTGGCTTAAACTGCTCCATGTTCGCGCTGGTTGGTTGCAGTCAACTGTTAGCTTCCAGGCTAGCTCCGTTAGCACACTGAACCTCACTCGAATCACTCTGTAAGTCCATTTTCTGACACCATGTTGTCGTCTGTGTTAGACTGGGACACTGTTACAGTGTTGTCTGACTCCTGAATGCAGGCTGAGAGTTTAATATGACACTTATGACTTACAGTTAACAAAACACAGAGACGAGGCTGAAGGAGCTTCGGTGGCGCTCATACCAACAACAACAGACATGAGCAATCAATCCCTGATCACAACAGACTAAACAGAGCAGAGCACCGAGTGCTCGATCAAAATATATATCACAGTATTTTCCATTGTTTTGGACTGCTGAAATAATAATAAACATACACTTGCATAAAACAAGCATACTGTCCACTACCATGTTGATCAGAGTTTTAAAAACTTTCAGCCCTTAATTATGTTTAATCCGAGGAAGAAGACGTTTCCTTTTGACAAATGCTGTGGAGACTTTGTAAGCTTTTTACGAGACAGATCTGTGTTGTACCTCTGCTTCCATGGCCTCCTTTAGTTTTAGTGTGTGCCGGATGATAGCTTGCAGTGCGGCCTCCTGCGCTCCGATGGCATGCAGAGTAGCTTTAGCTGAGCTGGAGAGCGAGTCTTCAAGAGTCGATGATACAGCTGCAAAAAACAGTCAAAGACAAAGACAGACACGCCTGAAACATGAGACGCTGACAGAGATTGTAGAGTTAAAATTCATACACAGATAAATGTTCACATATTCTTTCTCTGGGAGCAAAAAGGGCTGAACACTGCTGTACGCACTACGATCAACTTAAATTAACTATTTTCTTTTATAAGGAAACAGTGAGCAATGGCCCACGGTGACTGTTTACATGCTTGGCCAATACAGAATATTTGATTTCTATGAAAAATATAAATGAGACATTTATAAAAACATGCAAAACAAGTTCATGAATAATGGCATAAACTGTGAAGACTCATCATAAAAATGACAGTCATTCACATCTGTCCAGTTATTCAGGTGGTTGATATGAAAGTGATTTTCATGTGTTTGTTTGTTTGTTTGTGTTGTTTGCATGTTACATGTCAGGATGCTCTGTTCCTCCTGGTCTTGTTGAGCCAGTCTCGCTGTCACTTCTTCTACTGGACGTTCTTTCAGGGGTTCTGCTGTGTTGCCGGCAGCTGCTGCTGTCGCTGGTGTCTCTTCATGCTCATGGCATTCTTTGCACTCGTCTTAACAAACAAAGAAAAGCATGCACACATGCTATTTAACCTTATTTTCACTAAATCAATTTAATACAGTAACAATACGGTTATATGACCCATAAACTATCAATGCAGGAGTTTGAATAAAGTTTATTATCGTTAATGAAAACTAACAAAATAATGGAAACTAGAATTAACTGAAATAAAGGTAAAACTAAAGCTTTCAAAAAAAGATAACTAATTAAAACTGTATTACAGGTTTACAAAACTAAGTAAAATACAATAAAATTATGGAGAAAATATCCGTAGTTTTGTTTTTTTTCATGGTATTTTGAGTGGATATTGAATCTATCCTTCAAGATCTATGTTCTCTCCTCCTCCCCCCCGTGGCGTGCCAGACCACCAGTCGGTCCACGCCCCTCTCCTGATAACGTAAACCAACCAGGCAGGCATCATGGCAGCGAGGACTGAAGTTCGATGAAAGCAGCAAAGACTAAAAACAACACTGACACCAAGCATTTTTGAAAAATTAAAAAACTAAACTTCTGATTAAAATTAAGCTGAAATCTAAAAATAAAAGTCAAAATAAATTAAAAATAAAAACTAATTAAAAACAAAAAACAAAAAAACACTTATAACCTCGGTTTGGTTTGAGGCTCAACTTTGTGTGGATCACTTGAACTTTTTCTAAAACTTACAAGGTCGACATTTAAACACTGATTTTCAAGTAAAAGAAGTCTCGGAGCTCACACAGATCATCAGAGTCAGTTCAATCTCTTGTGATTAAGTTGCAAATTAACAAGTATTATTACTTTGATTACCAGCTAATAAATAAACATTTTTCCATGTAGACACTGATAAAAGTGTCTGAATGGCCTTTACTTTAAAATGTTTCAGTGACCTGCGGTGACGGTCACCATCCTGACGGCGTTACCTTTGACCGCTGCTGCCTCTGTGTCACACGGAGCAGGAACTGATGCTACTTCACTGATGGCTGAGATGATGTGAGTCGCCTCTGCTGAAGCCTCTGGAGGGAAATAAAACACAGGAAGTTTGTGATGTTGCAGGTGTTTTGGCATGTGCTGAATATCTTTCTTAAGCCTTTCAACACATTTAAAAGAACAAAATGCTGAATTCTTTGAGACGACTGATGGTTACAGCTCAGCAGAGTGGTGTGCTTGTGGCTTCATGACATTTCATTTTCTGAAGCAAAAATTCTACAGCAGAGAGCCGCCGCTGCAGAATGTAGGTTAGATAAATGCACACACTGTTGAAAATGACCCTCTGTCAAAACACGATGAAAATGAATACTGTGTCTCGTTCTGCAGATGCACTTCTGGCAAACAGCGCTGAGAAACACACACACTCCTCGTCATAAATTCCACTTGTGTTTCATCGGATGAATTTTTATGAATATGACGCTGCAGCAGGAGGAGGTGTCTGAAAATGTCCCCAGTGTAAGGCTTTCACCTGTGGGCTACAGGCTCAAACACAACTGTGCAAAATTTTGGGTGATAGTGACACACATTTTAATAAATAAAATATCTAAGGTTAGAACTTTTATACCTATTAACTCAGGCCGGCCCTGAATGTTCGAATGGCTCTGAATGTGTTTGGCACGTAGGCATTTCAATTTCAATTCAGGGTTCAGAGGGTTTTTTTTATTGTTATTATTATTATTATTATTGCCATCGGTCTCTCTATTAGTTCCTGTAAGAGCCAT